>QUSF01000323.1:56704-68252 GCA_003676055.1 Chloebia gouldiae
GGGAATTGGAAATTCGAGAGAATTGGAAATCTGAGGGAATTGGAAATCTGAGGGAATTGGAAATCCGAGGGAATTGGAAATCCGAGGGAATTGGAAATTCGAGGGAATTGGAAATTCGAGGGAATTGGAAATTCGAGAGAATTGGAAATTCGAGGGAATTGAGGAGAACGGCCCCAGCCTGGCAAATCTCACGTCCACAGGGAAAGAACAGGGTGAGGAGGTGCTTATAGGAATGGGCTGGGCCACAAATGGAGCAGAAAGGCAAGACAGAAAAACATTCAAAATTGAAATCCTGGTGTAGGAATGGAAGAGGAAGATGGTCCTGATGTCTTAAGAAACACTGAAGGGTTTAAGGCCATGCTCTGCTCCCATGGCTGGGGTTGAATTTTGGTTTTCCTGAATTTTGTTTGCACACGTGAACGAGGAAGTTTGGATATATTAAGTGAAATGGTTTGGGTTTCCATAATAAAAAAGGGCAACTATTGCTCCTGCCTTGTTCTTCAGGTCAGGAACTGCGAGGCCACCACAAGTTGTAAAACAAAGAATGAAAAAATTCTTTCTGGTCCTTACACAGAGACAAAAAGGAGCTGCAGCAGCTCCCAGATGTGCGAGCAAAGGGATCCCAGACTCTCCTCAGAGTCATGACTTAGCCCTCACTTCAAGACACTCAGAGCCAGAATGTGTCCAGAGCTGGGAACAAGCTCAGCTTGATCCTGGAGGTCTTTTCCAGCTTTGGGGATTGTGGGATTCTGGAATTCTGTGACTCCCATACAGCAAAATGAAACTGAGCAGAGGAAAAGAGCAGCACCCTGGACAAAACCATTTTTGGGCTACAAAGCCAGGATTTGTGCCTGCCTGTGGCACAGTTCTGTTTCCAGTCATGCTGTTTCTCCTTTAAAGATCAGTTTACAGGTGCTGGGAGGTTCAGGTGCTCTGGTAAAATGCAGTTTCAGTTTCCTTAGACAAACCAAGATCACCCTGTCCTCCTGCAGGGAAAAGGAACCGGCTGATTCGTCCCTGTGCACGCTGCAAAAGCAAAGACCTGTGATGCAAAACCTTCTGGAGAGAGGGGGGGGGAAAAAAAAAATCTTGGAAAACTTCCCGTGATTCAAGCAGATTCGCAATTCCTGATGATTCAGAGAAGGGCCTTTTTTTATTTGCCTTAAAAAAAAAAAAATTCTCTGTGGAAAGTCACTGCCTGTTGGAAGGAGCACTAAGGCAAGGCCATGCTGGGATGGACACAAGAGGAGGGGAGCGGAGGATTCAGGGGTGGTGGGGAGAGCCAGACCCTGCTGGAGGTCAGCAGGGCTTGGGGGGGTTTGTTCCCATCTCCAGAACCTTCCCTGCCTCTCAGCCTGCCAAGGATTCCACACGGCGCTCCCAGAGATGTGACAGCTGCCTTCAGAGAGGGGAGCGCGGCTCATTCCTCGCTCTAAAAATGAAAGGTTTATTAATAGCCTTGTGTTGGGAGGCAAACGTGGAGACGGATGCAGCAGGAGGGGTAACGGGGTTCCCTGTGCCTCCTCCTTCGGGGTGGAGTGTGGAGAACCACGGAGCTCTGCCCACTGCCCCTTCAGCCAAAAAAAACCCCATGAATCAGCCCAGTTCTGCCACCGACACCACCCCTCCAACCCACAGACACAGAGAGGCTTCAAAGATCTGCCAGTGGGATCACAGGCACCTCCTAACAGCGCTCTGCTGGGTAAAAGGGGTCAAGAGACCTTGGGGGCTCTCCTGTGGGTGCCCCTGGGTCCCTGGAGGTGTCCAAGGCAGGGCTTGGAGCAGCCTGGGATTAGTGGAAAGTGTCCCTGTCCCTGGCAGGGGATGATTTAAGGTCCCTCCTGACCCAAATCCTGCAATTCCATCACCAGAACCAGACCGGTTTAGTAAAGAGAAAATATTTGCTGAATAAATAAAGAAGCAGTGCTGAGGATAACGAAGCTGCCACAGCAGCTCCTGAAGGAGCACACCAGCTGGGCACCACAGATCCCCACATTTCACAGCCCTGCTCTGAGCCAGGACCTGCCCCCAGCACTCCGGACACAAAAATTGACACGACCAACCCTTAAATGAATCAGTGTGAACACAGCAAAGAAGGGTCAGGTACACTCAGGTACCCCCCAGGTGCAGCTGATTTGGTGTGAACCATGCCCTGCCCGTCTCAGAGTCACTTTCTGAGCGTGGCACAAGCGCCTGTCCCAACAAAAACTCATCAAACGTGGGCCACCCACGGCAGGGATTTCACACGCAGGCAGCTCTGAGCTCGGAACAGCCACATCACAGCTCCTGTCACCCACACAGCTCCATCTGCAGCTCCCCCAGAGGCACAGCTGAGCCTCACTGGGGATGGTGACAGCTTCAGCTGGCTCACTTGGACTTGTGGCAAAGAAAGCCACGAAATTAAACGCCCAAGAACCTCAGCTTCTAAGAAAATCAGTGACCACGCTCCTCATTCCATCAGCAGTGGGTCCCTCCCCTTCATCCCCAGCTGAGTTTGCCAACCACCCCCTCACGCCATCATCTCTTCAAACACCTCAGCACCCGTGAATGCTTCCTGCCACATCACCTTAGTCCCAGGCAAATAAAAATTAAGATGAAAGCCAGTTAATTAGTCTCCTTTTTTTGCCATGATTCTGTGTCCCGGTGCTTCACAACCATCAACTTCAGACTGAATTCCAGGTAAGTGATGAAATGCACGCTTACTGTTACCTCTCAGTTAAATTCTTCTTATTGCCCTGATGGTTAAAATTGGCACACTAGCACAGCTTGAACTATTTTTAGTTTCCAGAGCTTGTTCTCCTAACTCCATCCTTAAAGACTGAGCTGATGGAAGCGATCACATCACCTCTATTAAACCCCACAGAAAAACAACACAAGAAAACAAAACAACCAAACCATCCAAAACTCCCTTTCTTTTTTATCTTCTCTTTAAACCATACCCAAACCTGTAACTTCCCAAGAGAGGAAAAAAAAAAAAAGAAAAAATGCTTTAGCAACTCCTTCCTTTGCAGACTCACTTTCTGGGTCATATAATAAGGGTCAAAGTCCTCCAGTGGCACAGCAACCAGCCCTTTAGGGATGTCCCCGTAGATGAAAGGCAAATTCTTGCCCGCCTCAAGGTCACTGTTTGGTTTTGGTTTGCTGTCCTCGTCGTCATCCCGGTGGCTGCTGTCCTGCTTGGAGCGCTGCTTCTTCTTCAGCTCGGCGATGTGCTTCTCGATGTTGGCCAGCGACTCGGGCGTGAAGGGTTTGAAACTCTCGGGGCCGGGCGGTGCGAGCAGCCGCGCTGCCATCTTTTCATCCTGCAGCAGCTTCCCTGCAGGTGCTGCGGCCCGGGCAGGTCAGCTCTGCTGGGGAGGAAACACAGCACCGGGTGAGGACAGCCCCGGGAGATCCCCTCAGCCCCTCGCAGGGGTGTCCGGGGGCTCCTGGAGCAGAGCTGGGCACTGTCAGGGAATAAATGAGGGATTTATTAAAGGATCTCCTCAGTGGGTGCACCTCGGACAATCCAAGAGCCCAGCTGTGGCTCTTGCTGTCCACTCACGACAGCTCATTGGCTCTTTGCCCACCCAAAATGCAAAATGGTCACAACTTTTTCATACAATTACAAATTTTGAAGCCCTGACACTGCAGGTGATGCCTTGAGACGCCCCTGGAACAGAGCTGGGCAGAGTCAGGGAATAAATGAGGGATTTATTAAAGGATCTCCTCAGTGGATGAACCTCGGGCAATCCAAGAGCCCAGCTGTGGCTCCTTGGCTCACTGGCTTTTTGTCCACCCAAAATGCACAATGGTCACAACTTTTTCATACAATTACAAATTTTGAAGCCCTGAGGCCTTGAGAGGCCCCTGGAGCAGAGCTGGACAGAGTCAGGGAATAAAGCAGGGATTTATTAAAGGATCTCTTCAGTGGATGAACCTCGTGCAATCCAAGAGCCCAGCTGTGGCTCTTGTAGTCCACTCACGACAGCTCATTGGCTCTTTGCCCACCCAAAATGCACAATGGTCATAACTTTTTCATACAATTACAAATTTTGAAGCCCTGAGGCTATAGGTGACGCCTTGGGAGGCCCCTGGAACAGAGCTGGACAGAGTCAAGGAATAAAGCAGGGATTTATAAAAGGATCTCCTCAGTGGATGAACCTCGTGCAATCCAAGAGCCCAGCTGTGGCTCTTGCTGTCCACTCACGACAGCTCATTGGCTCTTTGTCCACCCAAAATGCACAATGGTCACAACTTTTTCATACAATTACAAACTTTGAAGCCCTGACACTGCAGGTGATGCCCTGAGAGGCTCCTGGAACAGAGCTGGGCAGAGATAAAGAATAAAGCAGGGATTTATTAAAGGATCTCCTCAGTGGGTGCACCTCAGGCTGTACAAGAGCCTGGCCATGGCTCCACCCAAGATGGACTTTGAGTCACGAGTTTTTCATACAATTTTAAGTTTGGTCCATTTACATATCAGGGGTTAATTGTCCAATTCCAGCTGCAGGTGATGCAGTCCCCTCCTCCCAAACTGCTCTCCTCAGTTTGTTGTTTTTGACACTTTTTGGGCCTGAGGCTGCAGCGGTGTCCTTGGCTGTAGGACCCCCCCAGCCCCACCTTGGGCCCTCCTGGACACAAACTAAACTAGGATAAAAAAAACCATTCTGAAAAGCAACTTTGTCCTCAAAGCCACTACTTTCCTGCACAAACAGCTTGAGGGGGTCACTGCTGTCAGCAAAACCGATTTTCAGGCAGAATTCCAAGGCAGCCCAAGCTGGAGCAGGTGTTGGGCCTGGTGCAGGTTCCTGGCTGTGCTAACGAGGGGTTTACAACTCCCTGCTACACACAGGAGCAACTTGGGGCTGGGTTTGAAACAGCACCAGCACCAACACGAGCTGAGCATGCTGAGCGCTCCCAAAAAACGCTCCTTGGTGCTCCTGCAGCTGCGAGAAGCTCCCCAGTGGCTTCACCAAGCGCAAGGAGAATTTTGGATGCTCTTTTGGCAGGGCCAGGCCCTCACCGGGCTCGCCTGCCTCACCTGCTCCGGAGCACGTCACAGCCCTGAGTTGGGGAGTCAAATCCCACCTTTTCCCTTTACAGGCACAGAATTATTTAAAGAAACTCCTCTCTGCAAGGGTGCTGAGGCACAGGGCAGCCAGAGAAGCTCTGGGTGCCCCTGGAAGCGTCCGAGGCCGGGCTGGACAGGGCTTGGAGCAACCTGGGATGGGGGAAGGTGACCCTGCCATGGCAGGAGTGGCACGGGATAAGATTTAAGGTCTCTCCCAACCCAACCCATTCCACAATTCTATCAGTTATGAGGGTTTCTATTAATCCGAGGCCATAAAACCGAAATCATTTCAAAATCAAGCACGAAATCACTTCCACCAAGCAATTCCTGAAAGTTCCATTTTCCCTGATTTTTTGGGTTAGGCACAGGGTGTTGCTGGCATCACAAACAGCACAGAGGGCAAAAGCAAAGGGAGGGCTGCAGGGCACAGGTGAGAAGGAGCTCCCAGAGCCTCCAGCCTGCCCTGGCAGGGTTTGTCCCATCCTGCCCGGAGCCCTTCGCTCTCCCTGGCTCTGAGGAGAAGAGGAGCTGTGAGAAGTTGGTTCCCCCATGTCATGGTTTGACACTGGCACAATGCCAGCACCCCCATGAAAATGCAACCTCTCAGTTGAATGCTGTGAAATGCGATCAAGAACAGGGCAAAGCAGGCCCAAACTTAATAACAAAGGAAAAGAACTTTATTAAGCTACTACCACTACCACTACTATATAAGAAAAAAAAAAAAAAGAAAGAAAAGCACCCACAAGATCCAAATTGACCTCTTCCTCCCGAGAAGATTCTTTTTCCGTGTCAAACCACGACACCCCAAGCAGCACAGCCCTGCAGCTCCGCTCCAGAACCAGCCACGCCAGGGATCCCTCGCATTTCTGCGCCGCTGCTGCCGCCCCGTCGGGCTCTCCTCGCTCCAGAAGAGGCCAAGGGAGGAGAGAGGGATGACAGAAACCCTGCACTGATGCAACAGCACTGCAGTGCTGCAGGCTGGAAGAGAACCCAGCCCCGACACGGCGCTCGGGGAGGGACCCAAACGCCAAATCCAAGAGGGAAAGGCACAAAAACCGTGAGGGTTTTTGAGCACGGAACGAACCCCAAAGCTGCCCGGGATGAGGTCCCTCGAGCAAGGAAAAAGATAACCAGTAAGGTCAGAGCTTTTAAGGCGACACAAAAACACAGCATCCAAATAAATATTAAAGATCTGGAGAAAAGAATGACTTTCAGATTCCTTGGAAATGATGAGACGGGGTTGAATTGGTAAAATTCAGCTGATTCAGCACCAGGTCAAGCACCCCCAGCCCGCCCAGGCCGGGAGGATTGTGCTGAATTCACGTGGGAGGAGTTCAGGGAAGCTGAAACTGAGAAACCACAACTCCCTGGAGCGCAGTGGGCTTCGGGAATAAATAAAACCCAACAAAAAACCCAACACCTGCAGAAGCCAGCCCTCAACAGAGCATTTGCAAAGCTGGAAGGCCCCGTGCAAATCATCCTGAGGGAGCTCAGGTCATCCCTTGCTGTGGCACAACTTTTCACACCCCCAAGCCACACCTCAACCTGAAGCTGCAGCAGGCACAGAGGGCCTCAAAAGCCATTTCCAGCTCAGGTTTTATTTGGAAATCCAAAAAACCTGGAGTACAGATCTCCCTCCTTATGTAATTCCAGAGCACAGCAGGGCCAGGGTTCTCTCCCTGTAAACCTGACTGGGTATTTCTGGAGTGGTAATAGTAAAGATTCAAAAAAGATGGCAACAAGGGGAGAGAAGAGGCAGTATCCTGGTCACATTATCTCTGAGACATCACCAAATGGCCTGCTGATATTAAGGAAAATTAATTTATTCTATTCTTGCAGCATTTGCATGCATTTAATTACCAAATTTCCCACATACTGTGAAACTATAGAGCAGCATTGGGGATGTGGTCTAATTGAATGGCACAGATAAATATGTAAGGCCTGAATTTAGAAACCAAAGTAGCTCAGGGACACAGCATAAAGAAAGGGGAAAAAAAAAATGAAGGCACGAAGGAATTTGTGCAAAATTACACAATCCACAACTGGAGGCACCGGCTCAGCTGACTGCCCATTTAAAGGAAAAAAACACAACCAAACCAACACCAGTCCCCAAATCTGGTTCACAGCCGCACATGGCAGCAGTTTTGGCATTTTGGAATTTCCTGCAGGGCTGATTTTTGTGTACTGTACATTACATCTCCTCCTTGGGATGGTTTTGCCTGTCCTGACTTCATTTTCCCAATAAATTATCCCACATTAAGGCAGTGGATGAAGTAATGAGGTGTGGCTCCACCTCATCTTCATCAAGGAGGAACTTCCACAGCTGCTCTGCCTGGCAAAGCTTCCGGAAGCTGAAAACCTTGGAAATGTTCATTTCCAACCAGGAATGCTCCTGCTGGGATTGATCTGGATATATCCCAGGATTTATTTTGGCCCTTCCCCCCACATCAAGTTTTTCAACCTGTACCAAGAGGAACCTTCTGAAAATTTTGGGGTTTTTTTTTCCGATTTTATCAGCGGAAAAGTGCACTGGGAACGACACCACGCTGCCAAAAACCAGCAGGGGCAGAGACTCAGATCCAGGGGAGCTGCAGAGAGGGTGACTGGGTGAGGGATCCGTGGATTCCTGCACTGGGAATGACACTGCCAGGAGCCAGGAATTCATCCTGGAGCTTGGATTTGGGTGCACACAACACTCACACTGCTCAAATGGCAAAGATTTGCCACCAGAAACTGCTGCACTGAGGTGCCCAGTTGCTAAGACTTAATTATTTTTTTCCTAAATGTGCCCAGCAGTCCATTTACTGCTACGTTATGAAATATTCCAATAAATTATTCAAGCTGATCATCCAAATAAATTTAAAAACACTTTTGAGGCAATTTCCTTGCTTTAATACACTTCCTCCTTTATTAATTACCACGAGTCAGCCACTCAGAGAGTGTCTTTGAGACAGGGAGATTTTCTGTGTGAGTTTTTATATAACCCACGTGGACACACGAGCCTCTGGAGTCCAACATGAGGATGGAGGCAGGGAGGAAAACATTTTGTAGACAAACAAGGAAAGCTTTCATGGCACGTTTGATGCTGCAAAGTGGAAGAAAAAGGAAATATTTCCACTCCCAAGCAGCATTTATTGCTTGGTGCTGGGTGTTTCCCCACCCTTTGTGGAAGTTCTCGTTGAGCTTGGCTCAACCAGAGAGGTCAAGGGCAGACTTGGGAAGGGGCTCATGGTTTTGAAATGGCCTGGAAGGCCTAAATTTGGGCACACACACCTCTAAAGGTAAAAAAAAAAAATAAACAGAAAAGTACAGAGGAAAGAGAAGAAGCAACCAACAGCAACAGAGAAATATTAGAATGGTGGAATGGTGCAAAGGTTTGGGTTTGAAGGGAACTTAAAGCCCATTCTGTTCCTGCCAGGGGAACCTTCCACCACCTCAGGCTGCTCCAAGGCCTGTCCAGGCTGGCTTTGAAGACTTGGCCACACAGGAAACATCATTAATTAACAACCCTTTAATGAAGACCGACTAAAGACTGATTCCTGCAGGGTCCTCGCTCCCTCCCAGTAGCTGTGTGGTTTCAGTAACACCCCCAGTAAGTTACAAGGACTAGTTAATCCCAGTTAATTAATTAATCCCCAGTTCCCTACTCTGTCCTTACTCAAGGCCGACGTGTGTTTATCTCCCAGCTCACACAGAACTTGGGAGGTTCACAAATTAAACAACCTGAAGTGCTTCAGCTTCCCCCGTTTAAATTCAAACTTCTGAACAAAGAACTGTTCAAAACAGCTTTTGTGCAAGAGTTCAGCCACTAACCCAAATTTAATTCCTTGTTCAGTTCGTTCAGCCCATCCACGAACAGGAGTCAGGGAATGGTTATTTTACACTCTAATTTTGGGGGAATTAATTTATTCTTGTGGAGCACTCAGATGGTTTGAGTAGAAAGGGGGCAAACACGAAAGGGGGTAGAATAAGCAACCCCTTTCTAGTGCTCTGTTAAAAATTTCTGACGTGTGCTGGAACACAACCCAGGTTTCCCTGTGAGTGACACTTTTCTTCCCTCCTCATCACCCCCTGAATATCTGATCAGACAAACATCTCCCTCCACTAACGCCAGCTATTCCTGCTTGTCCTGACACCACCACCCTGCCACTGATTTCACTCAAGAGAGCAGAAAAAATTCCTCTCCCACTGAGAACACCACTGGAACGGCCACATTTGCCATCCAACCTCCTGTTTCCAGGGCATTTTCCCACCTGGGTGGCAGAGATCTCACACTGAGGAGGCTCAGCCTGCAGAAAACCCCCCCTGAAACCCCCTTTTTCCACTCCCCACAACTCACTGCTCCCTTCTCCAGCAGGGAAGGGTTTATTTCCACAACCTTACGACCACCTGCACAACTACTCCTGTAATTTAACTACCTGGACAATTCAGCAGCCTTGTGCAGTATTCAACAAACATTCCTCCCCAAATCATCTCTCAGCAGAGTTCATGATGAACTCCTCACACTTTCTGGCTGGGGCAGAAGTACAAGAAGCGTGGAATGGGATTTTCAGAGGGTAGCAACATCTCTGAATTTTGCAATGCTCTGCTCAGGAAGGAGCAGAGCCCCAGCTTTGGCAGCTCTTTCTCCTCAAAATCTCCCATTTTCTGGAGTGCTCCATCAGGCAGGAATAACAGGTACAGGATGAGGCTGAGGGAATTCAGAAGTTGCTCTAAATTTGGAACAGCATTTCAAGGCAGAATCCCAGAATCCCTGAGGTTGGAAAAGCCCTCCGAGTTCATCGAGTCCATCCTGTGCCCGATCCCCACCTTGTCAGCCAGCCCAGAGCACTCGGTGCCACGTCCACTCATTCTCTGGACGCCTCCAGGGACGGGGACTCCACCAACCTCTGACCACTCTTTCTGTGAAGAAACCCCTCCTGAAAAGGAGACATCCAGAAGAAGACGTGAAGTGCTAAAAGCCAGGCTGGAACCTGAGCTAATGCCAGCGAGGTTTTGTAATGCACTCCTGCAGCAGGAAGCCACTTCTTCCCTCCTTGTATTCTCCACCTCTGCACAGAAATAGGATCGTGAGGCACAGGAGGGGCAGTCCAAGCATTCCTGAACCCCACCAGACTCCGGCCAACGTCCCACAAGGACCAGCTTTCCACCCCAGCATCTCCAACGTGACCCGTCCACGCCTTTCCTCCCCGTGGCTCCTGAAGCTTCTCCCCCGGTGCTGCTGCTCCCCTGCCCCTGCTCCACGCCAGCCCGCTGCTCTGAGTCAACAAGAAATTATTGATCCCGGCCGATCTGTGGATCGGGGGAAGGCGATCGATGCCCAAGGGCCCGTGGGGCCACGCTCAGCCACCGGGAAACAGCAACTCTCCATGGGGACGGAAACCCAGAGCAGTGGAAATCACACCCGGGCAGCCCCGCCGCCAAGCACGGCCCCAAGAGGGACGAGGATGATGCTGGGATTTATGTTTGGAGGCGACTTCATTTCCACTCAATGCTGACTTTGTTTCTGCTTTATTTAACAGAACCAAGGCGCAGCCATGCTCCATTTCCTGAGGCACGTGATTGCTCGCCCTCCTGCCTATTAGAAACCTCCTCCCACCGAAGAGCCACGGGATTATACTTGTTCCACCGTATCTATACCATGATCTACATCTAAGCCATACATACAAGCTTATATAACTGATCAAATTATCTGTGATGGCTCCAGGTCCTCCACCCTGGGTGAACAACACTGCAGAAGCACCCGAACACGTTAAAATGATCCAAGAAACCTTCGCTCGGGTTGTTAAGTTTTACATAAAACACCAAAGTGGGGAACGGGGACTTTCTAAACACGCAAAGGGTGGAAAAGGCCAGCGCTGGAGGCCTTAGGACAGAGCCAGCGGGGAAAGGTCCCAGCGGAGGGCAGGGGTTTGTTACTCCTGAAGGCACCAACTCCCCAAGCCCAGGGCTATGCAGAGATCCTAAAGAGCTTCACCAGATCCTAAAGAGCTTCACCAGCCCCTCAAGAGCTCAGGAGGGCAGTGAGGGACAGAAATGGGCACGGGGAGAGCCCCAGGGGCCCCTCCAGCCTCGCCCACCACACCTTCTGCCCCGGGCCAGCTGCTGGAGGAACCAACCCCAGAGCCTCCATCACCGACACAGCACAACAGGAGCATTTCCATTCCTGCTGGGGAAAACCACCGCGGTCACGCTTTCCTCCCTTTCCGCCCCTACAGGCAGCGGAGGAGCGGGGGGCACAGGGACCCCGCGCCCCCCACCCCCGCTCTCACAATTCACAATTCGCAATTCACAATTCGCAATTCACAACTGCCGGTGTGACACGAGGACGTCCCGGTCACGGCTCCCGGTGCGGCTGGAATGCTGCAGTGTGCCGGGCTGGGGTTTAGGGGAGCCCACGGGGCACGGCCGGAGCCGCGGAGCCCGCCCCGGGGGGCTCGGGGGTCGCACCCGGCCGCCGCCCCCCGCTCGCACACGCTCCCCTTGCCAGACTTT
>QUSF01000324.1:0-33844 GCA_003676055.1 Chloebia gouldiae
GCCCACGGCAGCGGCGGGGCCCGGGGGGCGGCGCGGTGAGCGGGGGCTCACCCCCGCGGGCTCGGTCCCGCTCACCTCGCCGCCCCGCGGGCTCCGTCCCGCGCTCGTCCCGCCGCTCCCCCGAGCCCGCGCTCACCTCGCCGCCGCCGCCCCCCGGGCCCGCCGCTCGCCGGTCATGGGGCCGCCGGCAGCGACGGCGCACGCGCGGCCGCTGCTCCGGTTCCGGCCGCGCCGCCCGCCGGGGCCGGGCCCGGCCGTGTGTCCGTGTGTCCATCCGTGTGTCCATCCCCGTGTCCATCCGTGTGTCCATCTGTGTGCCCGGCCCTATGTCCATCCGTGTGTCCGTGAGTCCGTCCGTGTGCCCGCCCGTGTGTGCGTGTGTCCGGCCGGTGCCCGTCCATGTGTCCGTGTGCCCATCCGTGTGTCCGGCCGTGCCCATCCGTGTGTCCGGCCGTGCCCGTCCGTGTTTCTGTGTGTCCGGCCGTGTGTCCGTGTGTCCATCTGTGTGCCAGGCCGTGTGCCCGTCTGTGTGTCCGGCCCTGCCCGTCCGTGTGTCTGTGTGTCCGTGTGCCCGTCCGTATGTCCATCCCTGTGTCCGTGTGTCCATCCGTGTGCCCGTGTGTCCATCCGTGTGCCAGGCCGTGTGCCCGTCCATGTGCCCGGCCGTGCCCATCCGTGTATCTGTGTGTCCGGCCGTGTGTCCCTGTGTCCGTGTGTCCATCTGTGTGTCCGGCCGTGTGTCCCTGTGTCCATCCGTGTGTCCTTGTGTCTGTGTGTCCATCTGTGTGCCAGGCCGTGTGCCCGTCCGTGTATCTGTGTGCCCGGCTGTGTGTCCGGCCGTGTCCCCCCCGAGAAGCCTCCGATCATCGCCCCGGCTGCCGAGCCCGTTCTCCCCCGTCCCCCGGCTCCCCAGCAGCCGGGAGCACCGGCCCAGCCGGCGCTCTGCCCTGCCCGCGCCCCTCTGTACCAATAAAAGTGATTTTCTTTTAATTCCAACAGTAACTGACGCCCTCCCCTGTCGTGGTCCCGCGTCTGGCCCGTGTCCGCCTGTGCTGGCCCGGCGCTGCCCCGCGGGAAGCTGCGAGCCGGGCTAAAGGAGGATGCCCGAGGGGACGGGGATGCTCCAGGGGTGGTGGATGCGCCCCAGGGAAACCGCGAGGAAAGGGTTCAAACCAGCGAGGGGCCTGCACCTGCTCTGCTCCATCCAAACCCATGCGTTTTTGGGCCTGGGTGAATCAGCAGGAAATAGGCAGTTCTCAGATTTGCTGTGGCAAAGCGCTCTGCGTTCTCAGCACAGCCCGGATTCTACATTTATTTTAATACAACGATACTGAAATGGAGATGTCCCTGCAAGGGGCCCCCGGGGGCTGTGCAGCACCCAGTGTATCTGTGCAGACCCCGCTGTCAGCAGTGCAGCCGCTGGACCTGCTGATGAGATGTGGCTCAGGCACCTGGGCCACTTGGCTCGCCCTGGTGAGCCAGCGGGGCTCAGCTCTCTTGGGGGAAACTGGCAAAAAACTGCCCTCCTACATCATGGGGGATGTGTCAGTTGCAATTGTCAGCCTGGGTTTGTCCCCGCTGGGCACTGAAGCTCCTGCAGCACTGATGGCATTGGCATTTCCAGTGGAGCTGTGGCACTGGATGAGGAAGGGGATAGTAGGGTCAGACAGTGCTACTGCCGTACCCTGGTTGCCAATTCTCCCGTGAAAATGCCCTTTCCCAGCTGGGTGGGCATCTCCTACACTTGGATTTGTCCTGGGCAGTCCTTGCCTTTTGTTTTGGGAGAGGTGTGGGACCTCACTGTGGACTGTTCTGAGATTTTCTGGGTTTCCTGGTTCTCACAGATGAGGAATTCTGGAGGCAAGAGGGAGGAGGTAGTCTAGCTAAGGTAAAACTGAGGAAGCTGCTGTTGGCCAATTTCCCTGATGTGCAGAGGAAAAACAAGATAACCAGTGATCCTTAAATACAACAAAGTAAGAAATTCCACTCATTTTGGGAGCCTGCCAGGCTATTAATAGTGAGAGATAGGGAGGTAGTGCTGGGCTCCGATTTTCACTCTGGGACCCTTGTGCACTGTGGAGGGAATGGTGCTCTACCCAAACTATGTTGCTTAGGTAAGTGTCCCCAGGATTTTCCTATCTTAAAAAAACTATTAACCATAAAAATTCTGAATGTCCCTGTCACAAAGATACTCGGACCAGTATTTTTAGCTCCAGGTTTGTCCAGGCTGTGTTTAATGCTTAGCAGCCTGATTAATGCTGTGATAATTAACTAGGTTGTAGAACAATTTGTTTGCAGCATTAAGTGCAGTCACAGCACTGTTACATCCAAGATAATTTACTACAGGGGAGATTGTACACTGTCAGACAGAGCAAGATGCAGACATGCCCTCTCCTTCCACGTCCTGAGACGATGCTCAGCCTGTGACACATAGCTGCTGTCCCACTCAGTTCTCAGATCTCCTTCACTAACAGCAATGGGCTCCAAATACCTGCATGTACTTATTATTACCTGGCTTTAGTGGCAATGAAACTGTGCCAGAATATTGCAAACATCTGAAGGGTGTCTAATGAAAGAGAGGGCTTGAAAGGAAAGGGCTCCCATCCCTTCTCTGGGGGATTTAAAAGCATTGGGTTTCTTCACTGGGGTGAGGACGGGCTTGGTAGCTGGAATGGGCAATTTTTGGCTTCTCCAAGGGCTATGGAGTTTCCACCATGGGACAAAGCTACCAGCATCCCTAAATGAAATTAAATTAGCCAAGGGCACCAGACTGAGCAGCTGTTCATGGCATTTTGTCTGTGCTGCGGTCTTGGAGCTGCACAAGGTGAGTGCCAGAGGAGAGATCCTGTGTGTTCCCCTGGCCCTTTGCAGCGAGCCAGGGATGCAAGCAAGCCCAAGCCCCCCGGAGGACCAGTGCCCCTGGGAGCAGGGCTCCGTGGGCTGGGGGCTGCTGTGAGCCCGGCTGTGCCCGTGCCGGCAGCCCTGCCTGCCTGTGGTGTTTATTTCATGTCTCGCAGCGTTAAATCATAGCAGACATGCAATTTGGGGAGCGTGAGGCTCCGTAATGGGCGGCCTCGGGTGCGTGATGGGGCCGGGGCCATCAGGCAGCTGTGCTGCCAGGGCTCCTTGCTGATGCTTTATTGTTTTTGACGCTCCAAACGCGCTCTGAAAGGCGAGCACTGGCAGCCTGGAGGAGAGCTGCTTCCCTCTCCTGCCCGCTCCACACCCTCAAGCACCACAGCTGAGGCCTCCTCCCTGTTCCCACCATGGTCCCCAGCCTGGCTACAACACCGCATCCTGTGCAGAGCCCAGCCATGCTCCTACCACAGCTCCACAGCCCCCAGCACATTCCATGGCATGGGGTGGGAGCTGCCAAAGGACTATAGTGCACAATGCTGCGCACCCAGGGCTTGGGATGGGGTCAGGTTGGGGTGAGGAGGGAATGCAGAGCATCACTGCTGCCATCACATGTTTGGGATCTTGTGCTTGTGCCCTTGTGCTCCCCCCATCCTCCAAGGTTGCTGCTCTGGGCTAAATACCTGCTTGCCCAGCCAGGGAACTGGCTTGCAGCGTGGCTGCTCCAGGAGAGAGGCCTGAGTGCCCATCCCTCCCAGTGCAGAGATGCTGCCATGCCTGGCTGCAGCGGAGCCTGGACAGGATGCAGGGCTGAGCTGTGGGAAGCCCCAGGCACTGAGCACTTCGATTCCCAGAAAAGCAATTACCATGCAGCAGATTACAGGGCTAATAAAATCCCATTATGCTATTTCAGAAAGTAAATCTGATCTGGGCGCTGCCGATTGATATCAGTCCCACAAAATGTCCCGCAAGAGCCCCCTGCGTGTGTGCGTAACACGAGCCTACAGTAGATCACGCTAATTAGATATCCAATAACAGGAGGGCTGATAGGAACTACATTAAAATCTCTTTAAGATGAAGATGTAAAACCCAAGGGAGAAAATTCAGAGTTAATGATGCTGCCGCAGAGGCTCCAGTGGAGCAGTCCACGCCCCCTTGGCCTCATCCTGCCGGCTGCAGGCGCAGGAGGCCGGAGGAGAGGGGGCAGAGCAGGGCACAGTCCCCAGCACCATGGTGGCGCTGCCCGTGATTTTCATTACCCAGATTCAATAAGGGGAGAGTGCTATGAGCTGCTGGCGCTCCCTGGGAGGTGACTTGCCAGCCTCTAACGGAGCCGAGAAATCAAATTAGCCCCAGCTCTGCTCTCGCTCTCTCCCTGACACTGCTGTTGGCAGCCAACGGGGAGTTCATCAGGGCCCCGCACTAATTCTTATCTCGTTTAAGTGACTCCATGCCGGCATCT
Organism: Chloebia gouldiae; assembly: GCA_003676055.1. Lineage (NCBI taxonomy): Eukaryota > Metazoa > Chordata > Aves > Passeriformes > Passeridae > Chloebia > Chloebia gouldiae. Next base: position 4,319 of record QUSF01000324.1, read on the forward strand.
GATGCAATTTGCTCTACGCCACTGCTGCAGGCTTTGGTCCCTGGCTGCTGCTTCCCCAGGATTTCCAGCAGCTGGCAGCTTTGTGGGGGCATAGGCACCTGCAACACACACAAGCACAGCGTAGACATACAGGAATAAAGATTATGGAGGCTTGGGGTCGAGGGGAAGCCCCCCTGCCAGGCAGAGGGACACTGCCCAGCCCAAGGCTATGATGCTGTGACATGGAGGGATGGATGCGCAGCCTGAGCAGGGCACCCACGCATGGGGGGACACCGGGGGCCTTTTGGCTCTCGGTAATACCTGACCAGGCTTTGCTTCCAGTCTTGTTTGCCCCAAGGCGTTAAATATTTTGGGAAACTGAAACCAGTAGGAAGAACTTTGCTGAAATTTACAACAAATGCAAATTTCTGCGGTGAAAACGGACTCCAGTGTAGGTGCAGGTCGGAGGGGTTGGGGGAAAGCTGCTTCCCCAGGCAGGGTTGCCAGGGGCTGGCTGCACATCGCCCACCTGCGACTGCCAGAGCCACTGTCAGTGCGACAGACCCACCTGCCGCAGGGTGTGGAGGGGAGCTCGGTACATCCAGAGCTCCCCTCTCCCCTCCTGGTGGAAACCCACCCTGTGTCACGGCTCATCCCTGGGCAGGCTGCCCTCCCCTGCCTCTCAGGGCGTTCTCCGTCTTTCCAGCTGCTGAGAATCTCCTGCCTCAGCCCCGGCACCTGCAGCGTCCCCTCCTCTCACCGTGCCCCCACTGCACACGATGCCCGTACCCCAAAACCCGCTTTGCCACAGGCAGAGGACGGGGAAGCTCTTTGGAAGCTGGGCGGGGGAGGGGGGACAGCTGGGTGGGCCCCACTCACGTCCTCCCAGACTGAAACTTGATGCAGCGGGAGAGGCTGATCGCGAGATTAATTGGGCGTTCTCAAAAACCCAACGTCGGGGGGAAAGCCATACGAGTGCCGCCTGCCTCCCTGCTCCGCTCAGCGCTCCGCCGGGCAGACGGCGGCCGCAGCCCGCGCATCCATGGTGCCCGCGGCTCTCGGGGCTCTCCTGGCCCTGCTGCCGCTGGCCTCGACGCTGCAGAGCCCAGGTAAGGCGAGGGACCCGTGGGCAGGGCTGGGGAGCTGAGGCGGAGCGGGGTGCTCCTGGCGCAGAGCGGCACCTTCCCAGAAGCGGAGCCGTGCTGAGTGCCAGGCAGAGGCTGCTCTTCAGGGAAACCTTCATGCTGTTGGGAAGCGACATACCTGGGAGAGGCTGGAGCATGGGAGAGCTCCGGTGCAGAGCCTGGAGGCTCATCCTGCCTGGGTAATACTGGCAGCAAGGTGTAGCCTTAGAACCCAGCTCTGTTCAGTGCCGTCTTGAGGTACTCTGGAGCTGCGCCGAAAACCAGCCCTGGGGACAGAGAGAGACATGGGGGTCTCCTGCCTGCACTCCACTGCCTGAGAGACGCTGCCTGAGCCCCCTGCCTGATGAAGGGCTTTCTCCATTATAATGTTTAGTTCCTCATAACCTAGAGCTGGGATTTGGGCATGATGCTGTGCCTATAGCTTGTAATTGCAGCTCTGCACAGTGCAAAATTGACAGCCAACATATTTCCTTGTTATTCCATTATTATTTTCTCATCTAACATTCCTGCGAAATAGCACAAAAATCCTTGAGCTGTTTTGCACCAGCCCAGCTGAAAGTTCAGCAGGCTGTTGACTCAAATCTCTGGATGGGTCATGTAGCTCCTGTCACCCAACTCTCAAGCCTGATCCCACTGTTAGCACATCTAAGGTGGCAGAAAAGGAGCAGGAACAGTGATACGCTCACCCTGGCAATGCTGGCCAGGAGGCAGGAAGGGCTGTGCAGACAGATACCCATGTGTTAGGGCTGTGCCAGGATTGTGCCAAGTTGCACCAGGTGAGTTGCCAGCATAACCTTGACACAGATTTGGGCTGGGCAGACCAGCGTGGTGTCTGGAGCAGAGGCAAAGAGCACCTGAGGTGAACCCAGCCCAGTCCTCCCTCTGCAAAGCCATTTCCCTGCTGCCAAAGCATCCTGATGCAGATATGGGTGGCATGGCTGTGAGGAGAAGGTGGTGCAAGGAGGAGTGCAAGCGCGAGCCAGCTGCCACCAGCTGCAGCAGACAAGATCACTTGGCCCAAGCTGTGGCATGGCAGCAGCTGTATTTCCTCCCCTCACCCAAATTGCTGCCTCTCCCCCCATCTCACTGCCTCTGTCAGTTCATGCCTGCCTGGGCGAGCATCATGCGCCTGGCTGGCTCCCCAGTGCTACCACTCATGAGCAATGTCAGAGTGTCAGAGGGGCTGAGGCTGTAGCCTTTTTTTTTTTTTTTATCTTAAAGTACAGATTAAAATTTCCTTCCAGTAGTTTTTCCCAAGTTCCCATAGATCTATTCCAATTAGTCTCTTCCATTGTGCTAGAATTGGACTCTGGGACTGGGTGTGCTACAGAGCACAGCTACAAGTGTAGCACTGCTGCCCTGGCCCAGCCGTGGTGTTCCAGGTCCCTGGCAGTGAGGACATGGTGCTGAAAGCAATTTGCCCTTGCTGGATGCTGCTGCTGCTGGCGCCAGTGAAGGGACTGTTTTCACAGGAAGCAAACACCAAGATACCTAATAAATGAATTTAGCATCCTGCTTCATCTCTAACCTTCACCGTCTCCACCTGCTGAGCAAAGAAATGCCCCTGGAGGGAGTGAATGCTATGGAACTCTCCCAGGGGCAGTGTGTCCCTCGTGGTTCCCCACTGCCGCTGTCCTGGCTCTTGTCCAGAGAGGTGAGGGCTGGCAGCTGTGCCCTCTGAGGCTGGGGAAGGTCACTGCGCTGACGACCTGCACAGCACAGGATATCAGTAACACATTAGGTGATGGTTCTGGTGCCCAGGTTTGTTTCCCATCAGGATGCTCCTATTTAAGTTGGATGGGAAACCCCAAATGGTAGGTGAGGGCAGGCAGCTGGCAGCATCCCTCAGCCCATGGCCCACCCCAGGGGGATGGCAGCCGCTGCCGCAGTGTGAGCACCTCCCTCGCTGCCTCCCTTTCTCCCTCTGCTGAGCAGGTACCCAGCACGGGGCCCGGGTGCCGGAGCCCTCCGAGCCCGCCCTGCGCCGCCTGTCCCACCACCTCCTGGCCCGCTACCAGAAGGGCACCCGGCCCGTGCGGGACTGGCGAACGACCACTAACGTGGCCATCGACCTCATGGTCTATGCCATCCTCAGCGTGGTGAGTCCTCTGCCCCCATTCCGCCTGTGGCCGCAGGGCGGGAATGGTGCCTGGCATGCAACACCCTGCCAGCATGCTCTGCCCATCTTCTGCAGTGTCAGCGCCCCTGCTCTGACACTGCTCTCACTTCACAGGATGAGAAGAACCAGGTGCTGACCACCTACATCTGGTACAGGCAGGTGAGTAGCCATGAAACCTCGCCCCTTCCTTGCTGGCCCCCCTCGGGTCAAGCACCCCCAAACCCCCATGTTTTCCTGTGAGAGGAGTGTGCAGGAGAGCAGTGGGGGGAAACACATCCTGGGGACTGGTGAGACCTCTGTAGCACATGAACCTCAAGGCTCAGCTTCCATGCTCCCAGTTTTGCACTGCTGAGTGTTGTGCAAGTTGAAGGACAAGTCTTCCCTCCCTCCTATGGCTGGGAAGCTTGCTTGGTGCTAGGCTGGGGTCTGTGTGCTGGCAGAGTGGAAGGACCTCAGCCACCAAGTCCCCTCTCCATTGTCCCCAGCACTGGACAGATGAGTTCCTCCAGTGGGACCCAGCTCGCTTCGACAACCTGACGCAGATCTCCCTCCCTGTGGAGAGCATCTGGGTGCCCGACATCCTCATCAATGAGTTGTGAGTGCAGCCAAAGTCTCGAGGGCGATGGGCTGGACTGCAGCTCTGCACCCACCATGGGCACGTACCGTCCTGTGCTTTGTATTCCTGGCACAGAGCTGGCAGCCTCCCCACATCGGGGAGCTGCAGATGGGGATTGGCTCTGCAGTTGGGCCATTTCCAATGCTGGCTATCCACAACCGTGGGTAATTACCCTCACTGTGCTGGGGGTGAGATCCAGATATCAGGAGAAAGGCTTTGTGAAGAGAGTACAATGCCAGGGCAGCTGCAGAGCTGCTGGCCCTTGCCATGGAGCTATCTGGTGTCCTTCCCACCCGTGGGGATTTAAGGTGCTCCCAGTGCCTCCTGAGGGCTCTGGGACTTCTTGGGCTGGAAGAAAGCAGCAGTCTGGGCAGTGCAGAGGTGATGTGAGGCAGAAATGCCTGCAAGGGAATGACCAAAAAAGCAGAACAGGAGGCAAATCCCTGGGTCTGGGGCAGTTCCCCCCCCGAAATGCTACTTGGGAAAAGGAACCCCTGCCCAGAGTGCTCTCCAGCCCACATCTCTGTCCCTCATGTCCCTCAGTGTGGATGTTGGAAAGTCCCCACACGTCCCCTACGTCTACGTCAGCCATCACGGGGAGGTGCAGAACCTCAAACCCATCCAGGTGATGACTGCCTGCAGCCTGGACATCTACAACTTCCCCTTCGACGTCCAGAACTGCTCTCTCACCTTCACCAGCTGGCTGCACCACAGTGAGTGCCGGGCCCGGGGGAGCGGGCAGGAGCTCTGCCGGGCCGGAGCTCCGTGCAGAAGGCAGCTCGTCCCTCTAGATGGCCCCAGCGCATCGGGGAAGCGCGCAGGGAGGCGGGCACCAGCCCGGCGCTTTGGGCGGCTGCCCCCAGCTCTCGCCTCTCCTCCGGCCCCCAGTTCGTGACATCAACCTCTCGCTGTGGCGTCAGCCGGAGCTCGTCAAGTTCGACCGAAGTGTCTTCATGAACCAGGGCGAATGGGAGCTGCTCTACGTCCTCACCCACTTCCAGGAGTTCAGTGTCAAGAGCAGTGACAGCTACGCTGAGATGAAGTTCTATGTAAGAGCCTTTGGCCACCACCTTTCTCGGGGATGTGGCACGAAGGAAGGGACTTGCCCCCTCCCTGTCCCTGCTCTGTGCTGCAGCTCCTGCCTGCAGGGAGGCTCCTGCTAGTGAGCCCTTCCCCTGGCTCACCTTAGTGCCCCCCGCCATCCTCACCCGCCTTGGCAAAGAGCCACACCAGCTGAAGGCCTCATTTCAACCCTTCACAGCCTTTTCTGCCTCTGTCCTGCAGGTAGTCATCCGGAGACGCCCCCTCTTCTACACCGTCAGCCTGCTGCTCCCCAGCATCTTCCTGATGCTTATGGACATCGTGGGCTTCTACCTACCTCCCCACAGTGGTGAGAGGGTCTCTTTCAAGATCACTCTCCTGCTGGGCTACTCGGTTTTCCTCATTATTGTATCCGACACATTGCCAGCTACTGCCGTCGGCACGCCGTTGATAGGTACGGTGGTTCTCCTGTCCAACAGCCACGGCAGTCGTGGGCAGAGACCACAGGGCCCTGAGAGTTGAACAGGGAAGATTTGCTCTGTGCACGAGCCTTTGCAGGTCACTCACCTCACTGATGCCTCTGCAGGCATCTACTTTGTGGTGTGCATGGCACTGCTCGTCATCAGCCTGACAGAAACCATCCTGATTGTGCGCCTGGTGCACAAGCAAGACCTGCAACCCCACGTGCCTGAGTGGGTGAAACACCTGCTGCTGGAAAAAGCCACCGTCCTGCTCTGTATCCGGGACAGGAAGAAATTCAGCCAAAGCAGGATGCAAGACTTGGACACCTCCAGGCAGGTGGAGAACAATGACAGCACAGGTAAGGGTTGCACAGAGAGGGCCTGTGGGAACTGAAGGAGTCTAGGTGCTCTGTAGCTATCTACACCTACATAGCCATTCTTTGTGTGGTGAACTGGGTTCCTAGCTCACTGTCACAAATCCCAGTTCCCTGTCTAAATAGGTTTTTCACATGTGCTTCTCTTGATCCCTCAGCCAAGCCGACCCCCTATGTCTGTGAGGGCCCCCGGGAGTGCGGGGCAGTGGGGAGCACAAGGTCTGCACTGGCCTTTGCTGGCCAGACGGAGGGCTCAGCAGCACTGCAGGAGATCCTGCGTGAGACCACGGCTATCCGCCAGCTCCTGGAAAAACGGGAGGAGTTCCGTGACGCCGCCCGTGAGTGGCTGCAAGTGGGCTACGTGTTGGATGTCCTGCTGTTCCGGGTGTACTTGGCAGCCGTCCTGGCTTACAGCATCACACTGGGCACCCTCTGGTCGGTGTGGAGGGATGCCTGAGCAGTGCCCGTTGCTCAGGGCGAGAGATGGGGGACCTCACTTTGGGACTCGCCAGTGTCTGTCGAGCCCGACGGGCGCATCCCTCACGTCCCTCAGCTCCGCAGCGGGAAGGCGGAGCTGAGCAGGAGCCCCGGGACCCCATGACCCTGCCCAAACTTCTCTCCTTGCTTCCCTTGCCAGCTCCGGGAGCGCCCCCGGCCCGGCCCGGCCACGGGCGCGGCTTCAGCACCGCGGACAGCGGCGCCGCGCCCGGCCCCGCCGCCTCCCGCGCCGGGGTCCCCCGGCACCGCCGGGTCCCCGCGGCCTCGGGGGATCCCCACCGCCCCAGGGCTCCCGCTGTCCTCGGCTCCCCTACCCCTCACCCCGGCTGCTGCCCTTATATCCTGCTTGCCCAGCAGATCCCCACCGTGCTTGTGCTCAGCTGTTTTAGCAAAGCGGGAGAGACCCCGGGTCGGGCCGCGGCCAAACCGGGATGGCAACGGGACTGACTCCGTGGGCACGCGGCACTGGGCAGGGCTGCCACCACAGCTGCAGTGGGTGCCCAGCTCCCACTGTCATCTGCCCCTGCAAGGGCAGAGGCACAAGGAGAAAAGTGCTGCAGATGCCATAAGGGCCCATCCCACGTTCTAGGAGCATCTCTGCATATGCAGGTGATGGGGGTGGGCGGGCACCACCTGGTCTCATACATCTGCCCTCAAACCCACCAGCCCCAGAGCAAGACTCCCACTCACCGTCTCAGAGCCATCACCTGCAGGAAAACTTACCTCTGAGTGACGGGGGCTGCGGACGGGTGGAGCGGGCTCCTGCCAGCGCCGGCCCGCACTAATGCGCTGATGGTCTGTAAGTGGCTGCCTATTGATGAGGTGTCCAGTTAAAGAGTTCGTGAGACACTAAATCAGCCCATTGATCCTGCCGAGATCGATGGTGCTACAGACCTGATCAGTGCAGCGGGCAATTAACACCCTCTGGAATGAGCTGCCTTCATGTAACATCAAACGCTCCAACAGACAAATCCAATGGGGCCATTGACCCGGGTGTGCGGTGCCACCCAGCCCATGTGTTTGATGAGGGTACTGGGCAGCAAGACTCCTGAGCCAGCCTTGCCATCTCTCTCCTGCCCACCGTGACCCTGATGTCCCCCAAGGCTGCACTGCAAGATGCTCATCTGTGCTGCTGTATCCCATTGAATGTTTTGGTCCTTGTCCTCCTTGTCCTTATGCTAGGAAGCCATCATGCACCCAACCTAACCCCCTCAAGAAGCTCAGCAATCCTTTTCCCTAGAAGGACAGGCTGCCTGTCCTGGAGGAAAGACTGATCCTCCCCTTGCCCTCTCACTACTTTGGGAAGTGCTGCATGTGGGAAAAAGTTCCAGGCATCTGACAGAAGCCTGGATTTTCCTCTTTAAAAAAAAAAATCAATAAATCTGAATCTAATCTCCTAATAAAGGTTTAATGAGGACATAATGTTGATGGAACAGAACATTGTTGCAGCATAATCGCTCCCAGCTGCTGTGCGAGCGTTCACACAAAGGCCCGGTCCTACCGCGATTTCCCCGTTATTGTAACAACGCCTTTGTGCCAGGCTGACGCCGGCTTTGCCTCCCTTCTCCTGGGGTGCTGCAGCCCGCAGGTTGCTCACAGCAGGACCACCTCTGCTTGCCCAAACCTGGACCAAAGCTCCCCACCACTTGCCCAAAGCCCTCCTGGGAGGCTGTGCTGGGTGGACTGGGGGAGGCAGGAGCACCATCAGGACCTTGGAATGGACATGCAGCCCCCCGAACCTGCTGGGGAATGCTGGGGCAGGGGATGAGCCTGGCCTTGACACTGGCACATGCCATCCGTCCCTGGGAAAAACTCAATGGTGCTCGGCCCTTGGTGACTCCAGCCGTGCTGTAGGAAATGTCCAATGGCACCACGGGCCCACGGCTGGCAGCACCGGGCGCAGGCAGGGCCGTGGGGCTGGCAGCACCCGCTTGGCCCAGCTGAGTTGTGCGGCTTGCCACAGCACAAAAGGAGAGCGGGCGCTGCCGTTAATGTAGTCAGTAAATAAATAAAGGAGGGCTTAAGCTTAGTGTACAGCAATCAGTCGGGAACTACAGGATAATTAACGCAGCGGGGGGCCGGACGGCTCTGCAGGCAGGTTTAAATGAACGAGTTCACTTTCATTGAGGCAAACTTGCTCTGCTCCCTGGTGAGCCACATGGGCAGGCAGCAGCACAGGCAGTGTGCTGTGGATGCTCCCTGCCCAGGAGGACACTGACATTCCAGGGAGACCCCCGCCCACTGGGGTTGGTTTAGGGATAGGACCTCCTCAATTTCCCCCTCAGAGCAGGCACCCCCAAACTCACCTCTGTGGGGACCCCCAGGGCTCACCTCAAGCTGGTGGGATGCATCCTTCCTCCACCTCCGCCTATTCCTCCTCCTCCTCCTCTTGATGGGCACAGGAATGGGAGACAGCAGGCTGAGACAACGGAATTAACTTTATTGGTTGTTCTTTTGTTTTCTAACTGCAGATTCAAGGTATACAACTGAACATTGCTATTTTCCTTATGAGACTTATAAATAAAAATACAAAAAATGTTCACTACAAAAAAATCTACCGTTAGTAGGATGTAAAAAATATTCTCTTTGCTATAGAAGGCACAAACTTCACTTAGTGACACATGGAGAGAAAAAAACCTGCAGCAGTATATTCTTTTTTTTTGTCTTTTTTTTTCCTCTGTCAGAAACACTGAAGTCTTACAAAGAAATGCATCTGAATCTACACAGGACGAAGGCAGATGCAGAGAGCTGCAACTAGGAGACACCACAACTGGTTTTTTTTTTTTTCTTTTTCTTTATTTTTCAGGAAACTTTTAGCTAACGGCATCTGTGGCTAGGGGACAGAAAGAGGACTCGCAAGCAGAACCGCAGGGGAGCAAACGGTGAGACAGGAAAAGTCGTACAAAAAATAGGAGCCAATAGATACTCTGAGAAAACCATAGGGGAGCTTGGGCACCTTCTGCGCCCGGGCTCAGAGAGGTGCTGAGGTAGACGGAACGAGGACAGCGACGGACCCGAACCACGAGCGGCAACACAGAGCAACGGGACGGGCAGGCGGGCGCTCACGACACTGACAACAAGCCAGGGGAGAGGGAGCCCGGGACCACGGGGCCCCGTGCGGCGCTTGGTCCTCACTGCTATGATACACATATATATACTTACATATATATATATGGAGGGGTGGCGGGGGCTGCGCCACAGCCAACAGCGCGGGGACGTGCGCCCGGGATACAGCAGCATCGCTCCAATGCTGACCCCAGCACTGTTGCAGTGGGGGCTGTGTCTCTGAGGGAGAGGGATGGTGGGATGGAAGGGGAGGTTAAAGCAAAAAAAAAAAAAAGCCACATGAGCTCGGCCATGTGCTCCATGGCACCATGGCACCCGTGTCTGGCAGTGCCAGGACACCACGGGGACCTGCCGTGCACACGCCAGAAATTGCAGCAACTTTCTGTGTGAAAGAACTGTTTTCTTTTTTTAAATATTTTTTTCTGTTTTTTTTTTTTTTTTTCCTTAGGCACAACAATGAAACGAGCCGTTCTCCACAGTCACATCCCGGATTGTACAGCAGCGGCGCCCACCCCGCGCAGAGCAGCAACGGTCCCACGCGCAGAAGCACACGCACGGGCAAAGCTGGACTGGGGCGCGAGGCAGGATGGTGCTCCCACAGCCGTATCCCTGCTTGGCACCAGGAGAGGTGGGAAGGGCACCCCAAACCCAGAGGGGCCATCAGTGTCCCTCCAAACTGTATCCAGACACTGTCCCACCCCCCCCCTCCCCAGCTCCTTTTCCCCCCTTTCACCCAAACGCAGCAAAACGACAAAAAAAGAACCGTGGGATGGAACCACCAAGCCCGCGGCTGCGCAGGAGAAACACAACAAAAACGAACACAAGAGGTAGCTTCAGAACCAACACCCCCAGCCCCATGGGGCCAGGCAAAAAATACCAGTTTTGGTAAGGATAATGCACAACAGGAGGCTGGCAGGGACACCAGTGCCCCACCACCTCTCCACCACCAATGCTGGGCACGTGGCTGGTGCACCCCAGCCATGCCACCCCCTGTCCCTCCCAAATCAATAAAAGCTCATGAGGTCACAAAAAAATGAGGTAATTTCAAGTAAAATGTGCTAAACACGGAAATATTCCAAAAGTAAGTTCAAAAAAAACCCAAACAAAAAGCAAAAAAGCGGCGAACAAAGCCGCCTGCCACGGGGCACCCCTTACTTGTGGGCTCCTGTGGCTGAGGGCTGGGCAAAAAACCCCACACTTGGCACCTTCCAGGTGCCCCAAATCAGCAGAAGAAAAGAGGAACCCTGCATTTGGAGTGATGCCACACGCTAACAGCTCCAACACTGGTACTGACTGCACATCACCAAACCAACTGCATCTCCCCACGGGGGGCTTCACCCTTGCCCCATGAAGGCAGGGAAGGAGGGAGAAATGCATAGAGAGCTCTTTGGTCATGGGAAGAGCAGCAGCCTCCTGTGCCCCTGAGCCCACCTGGACACCAGGCAACACCTCAAGGCAGCCTGGCTCACAGCTGGCTCCCTGTCCCAAACACCCTCCTCTGGCCAGGATCCCCCCAGGACACTCTTGCCAAAGCACTTGTGGCTCACAGGGCACTGTGCTCTCCTGCCTGCGATGCCACAGCCTGGGAGCATGAGAACCTGCCAGAATGGGGTCCAAGCCCCACATGGGAGCTCAGGTCCTCTGCAGGGCATCCATGGCAGGGTCTGTGCAGTGACAGGACGCCAGGAATTAAAGCCTTCCCAGAGCACTAGCTGTGCACACACTTTCAGGGAAGCGCCTCTTTCCTACATGGTCTTCCCAGCAGCACCAGTGGCCAATGCCAAGGGTGACAGAGGGCCTGCTGGGGGTTGCAAAGGGTGAAATCTGCCCTGCAGCAAGGGTGAAAGGGCAGCAGGCGCACGAGCAGCTGGGACAGCAGTGTGGATGGGGCTGGAGAAGGGGACGGTGCATCCCTCGGTCTGGCATGAGCTGCAGGATCCTTCCGGTGAGAAGAAACAAATGAGAACTGAAAACAAACAAGGCCATGGATGCTGCGGGTTTGGTGGGATTTTTTTGCCCAGTCATATGCCCTGTTGCCCCTCTGCCTCCTCCCTTAGACGTAGCAGAGGTAGAGATAGGTCTTCTCTATCCGCCAGTCAGTGGGGATCTCCTCTGGTTTGTGGCCCTTCATGTGCTTCTGCATGGCAGAGAGGCTGGGGCAGTACTCCAGGCAGATGGTGCACTGGTAAGGGGAAGCGCCATTGTGGGTCCGAAGGTGTTTGATCATGGCCGAGTAGTCCCGGGAGCGCTGGTGGCACAGCTTACACTCGAAGGGCTTCTCACCTGTGGGATACAGGGGTGTCAGTGGGGGCTCGGGGCCTCCAGGTGCTAATCAACTGCCTGGCATCGACACTGCTGCAGTGGGCACAGCCGAGACCCAAGTAATGAGCTGCAGAACCGATGCGACCATCAATCCCTGTTTACTATAGTGACACGCCGGCGCATCCAGGTTTGGTTATCCCTGGCTGCCCCCCCTGCCTTTCTGCAGGGGGATCGGTCTGTCATTGACAGCCTCAGCACAGACACCCCAGCATGTACCTGTGTGGACTCGGTAGTGGGTCTCCAGCTGGTGCTTCAGGCTGAACTTCTTGCCGCAGCCGTTGCACTCGTAGGGCTTCTCACCGGTGTGGATGCGCTTGTGGCCCTTCAGTGTGCTCTCGTCCCGGAAGCAGCTGCCACAGAACTCGCACTCATAGGGGTGATCGCCTGCAAGCACACGCCGGGGTCAGGGCTGCTGTGACTGCTGTGCCACCCCGAAACCAGCTCCCCAGCCTTTGTACCCCGGGCAGCCATCCTGGGGACAGAGCATCCCACTGTCCCCAGTGCCGTGTGCTGGTCCCTTCATGCACAGACCTTACTGTACAGTGGGGATGCTCGGGTCCGCGGCACGGTAGAGAGACTGGAGCGAGCTGCAACCCTCTGCCACCAATTTCAAGGTTTTTCACCCAGCAGCACCAGCACAGCCCCAGCCCTGGGCATCTCCCACACTCTAGACCAGGCGGCTGATAAATGAACTCTGGTTTGGCACCAAAGGCAGAATGATTTGAAGGAAAGGTGAGGGCTCCAGCTACTTATTTATTACAGCCGCGAAGGCAAGGACAATAAAGATAGATTGATCGTCCGAGACTTTGTTCATGAATATTTAAATATTACTGATTTGTCTTGTCACTGTAATTACAATTTCTCTGTGCCGCATATCCTACAAGCACAGTTTATGGTAAAGAATGGCGAACTGTATTTCACTTGTCCTGCTGCAGATGTGCGGAGCTGCCAAGCGTGTAATGTTCCCCGCATTTCATACATTTTCTTCAGCTGTGAAGGCTTAAGTCATCCACAATGACCTACGTTTTTTCATTATCCCCGTGTCAAACTGCACTCGTGCCTGGGCATAAATTGTCCTTCTCGTTATATACTCACATGCCTGTGCTTTCGCTTCCTCTTTAAAATGATATTTTACTCTCTCCCCATTTGCCGCAGCCCAGTTCTGCGGCCCCTCGCCCCTCCCGCAGCTGCTGCCTGGGCACCTGGGGGAGGAGGATGCTCGGGATGCAGCTCGGAGCCCCCCTCCAAAGGCAATGCAGGCGGTGCCTGTGGGCTGTTGCTGACTTTCCCCTCCCGGTGCCCAGTTCCAAACTGCCACTTTGGCTTTTGATCCTACAGTCAAAGACAGCAATTTTTCAGGCAGAGGCAGCCAGCATTTCTACCTGCCCAAATTTCAGGGGAGCCTGAGCCCATGGAGCACCCTGGCCCTGGGACAAGAGGGAGCATCCTGCAGCTGTGCAGGACAGCACCACATGGCACGAGTAAATGCTCCTAAAGCGCTGATGATCCCAGTGTTTTTTCACAGCCTGGAGCTACTAAAGCGGCAGAGGTTGGGGTGGGACACGCGCAGCCTGACCCGCAGCCCAGGTCACCGGATTACTGGCTATAAATAGCTCCAGCACTCAGCATTAACATGCTTATCATCAACACAGGATTCCCGTTTCCCACATCAGGACCCCTAGCCCACGTGCGGGTCTGCAGCTGCCAGCCACAGGCTGGACAGAACGACCCTCCGTGACACCACCCGCACAGCCCCCAGCAGCCACCTTTACGTCCCTTTTGGAGATTATGTGCATGCCCCCTGCCTGACAAGAGTAAGAAGGGGCATCCCTCCTCAGGATACATTTTGCTCCCTGTCAGCAGCAGCAGTGGTGTCAAGGAGGGCGCATGAGCCTCTCACTTGTGTGGGCAAAGGATGGGCGAGGAATGCTTCACCCAGGCAGCTGTGAAGATCCACAACACTGGCTGTGATCCTGCACGCTCCTGCTCATCCCCCAAGAATCAGCTCTTTCAGGGGTGTTTTGTGACTGGCCCCCAGTGGCGGTGCTGATGATGTGGCCAAGACCACGGAGCTGCCCAGGGATGCCGTGGGAGGAGCTGAGGACACGGCGTGGGCGCTTTGAGGACACGGCGTAAGGCGGCCAAGCCGTGCTCTCCCGCTCAGCAATCCTGCAGCCAAGCCCTGCCCCAGTGGGGCTGCGGCAGCACCAGCTACACGTAGCGCAGGTCGCCCTAATCCCATTAGGGCCGAGCACCAGCTGATTATGTGCATCTACCGCCGTAAGCTGATGAGGCGGATATGATCGCACACCCCCTAAGAAGGTCACGTGCCACCTCAGACCAGATCAACTTATTACACACAGCTTTTTTTTTTTTCTGTTCTGTTTTTCAAATCCAAGCCACTTCAGTCACCTCCATGCTTTTTTTATACAAATCACCTTTCTTTCACTCTGTTTCCTTTTCACACGTGGGGAAGGAGCATGTCCCGGCTGCCCAGCCCCGAGTCCCCACGGCGGGGCCGCTGTACCTGTGTGGGAGCGCAGGTGCCTCTTGAGTGCGGTGTGGCTGGGGAAGGTGCGGTTGCACTCGCTGCAGATGTAGCTGCGCACCCCGGCGTGCACCTCCATGTGCTGCTGCAGGGCGCTCTGCGTCTGGAACCGCTTGCCGCACAGCAGGCAGAAAACGGCCATGTCTGTACCTGTGGGAGAGGGAGAGACCCGGCTCAGGCACTGCCTGGCACCCCAGGCCCCTGTCCCTGCACCCCTCTGCGTGGGGGTCCCCATGCCACACGGCAGCAGGGATGCTTGGGCAGCAGAAGGGACCCCAAGAGCTGCAGGGCTGTGGGTGTCACTGGGAGTCCCAACAGCAGGACCCTGGCCACCCTGACCCTGCTGACACTGACCCTCTGAGGGGAGCAGCTGAAGAGGAGAGGTTTCTCTTACTGCACCAGAGGCACTGGGAGCCCTGGTAATGCTGAGGGATGCTGAAACACAAGGCAGCTGCTGGGTGATCACTGTGTCCCCACACACCTCTGAGAGCTGCTGAGCTCAGACCTTGTGAGGCCCAGGGGACCCCACGAAGCTGCCCTGGGGAGCAGGAGGCAGGATGTGAGAGGGGGACCTGCCCACCCTTGTGCTGTGCGTGGCCCCGAGCCCTAAGGCAGATCCAGGCTCCATACCATCACTCTCGGGTACAAACCTGGCTGCAGCAACACAACAGGGACAAAACCCCAGCCCAGGTGCTCATACCCTGTCCATAAACATCTCAGACCTCTAGCCGTTAAACAGTTTGTTTTCGTTTATGCATAGCTGATTGTTCAGAACTGTGAGTCACTGCAAATTGTATTACACAGGGAGATTAAGCAAATAAATGCTCGCTTTTTGGAGACATTAAAATGTGAGGACTATGGAAATAAAATTAGCTAGAAAATTGTATTAGCAATTCATTAGCAGCACAAGATGTTCAAGGTAACCAAAAAATCCATGCAGTCTTCAGGAAGAGTAGGGGCAGAGGGCTGCTTGCCATGCTGCCAAAACCAACCCCAGGGAGACCACCAGGACAACGGGGCAGGGACATGATGGGCAGCAGCATCACGGTCCTGCCTGGCATGCAGCAGGGAACAGGGAAGGATGCTCCTGGGCAGACCAACACCCCCAGCTTGGGAACCATGGGCATCCCTGAGAGCATCTCAGTTCACACCGTCACCTGCTCTGGCACAGTGCCATCACCCACCCAGGTGTGTGGTGGCACGCCACTGTCATCTCTGTCCTGGTGGGGATGCAGAGGCTGCCTGGGGGGGATGCTCCATCTCAGCCTTGCACTGGGCTACCCAAAAATGCTCTGAAATCTGAAAAAAGACCCAGTGAAATGGGAATAAAAGCAGCGAGAGAGGTGGCCCCGCATGGGAGCTGCCTTTCTCCCCCTGCAGGGATTTATCCCGGGGGGTTGTGGGCTCATGTGCCCCCCACGCAGCTGCGGACAAAACGCTCCCAAGACAAAAAAAAAATTAAAAAAAAAAAAAGGAAAAAAAACAACAAAAAAAAAAGCAAGCAGCCCCGAGCGGGCAGCGCGAAGCAAATCCCAAGAGGTATGTGGCCCCGCGGCCCTCGGCGGCCCCGGCGGTGACAGCAGGACGGGTCAAAGGTCCGCGGGGCTGAGCCCCCAGCGCCGTGGCCAGCTGCGGAGCGGAGGCCCCGGCCCGCGGGACGCCGGCCCCGATAAATCTGCCGCCAGCAGCCCCCGCTGGGGCCGGGGACAATGGGCTCCCGTGGGGGCGCAGGGCAGGACAATGCCGCCGGGCCGGCGCGCGGGGCCGTAACAAATCCTCCCTGGCACCGTAGGGCCCTCATTTGTGAAACTAATTGGCCCCCGCTTGGAAAAAAAAAAAAAATGGGCTGACTCCAGCAGCCGCAGGGATGGGGACGATGCCTCGTGCACGCATGGGGGCTGTTTGCTGGAGCTGGGCATTCCCCGCGAGCTGCTGCCTGAGACCTGCAAAAGGCCGTTTTTAATTTCTCCCTCTGTTTTTTTCTTCTTCAAGTAATGTATCAGTAAATAACACCCCAGACTGGGAGGTCGGTGTGTACTGGCACGGCCGGTGAAGGCACACGTTTCCAGTTGTGCTCCGAGAGCAGAGCATCTGTGTGACACAAAGGCTGACACCGGCTGGGCGCAGAGGGGCAGGATATGGGAGGTGGCCCTGCATCCCTGCATCCAGCACTGAGCCCAGCAGTGGCACACGGAGCACGGAGCTCAGGCAGCGCTTGTTCCCAGCCCTGCAGCTCCGCAGGTGACGCTGTCCACCAGCCAAGGGGCACGGCAGGCACCACGCCGGGGTCCGCTGGGCGCCGTCCCACCACTGGCCTTCAAGCTGCTTGCTTTTCTTTTTTAGCCTAAGTGTCAACTGTGTCACGCCTTTGCAGAAAGGATGGGAAGTGGGAAAAAACAGCAAAACTCTTGAGAGGGTGCCACACTGGGTGGCACAGGACTCAGCCCCGTGTCCTGCCATGAGTGCATCCCTGGGCTCCAGCCACAGAAGCCCCGAGCCAGCCCTCAGCCATTGGAAGAAAAATCACCCCTGATAAAGAAATGCTGCCGCCCCAAATCAGTGAGAGACGGATTTATTCATTTCCCTGACATTTTAATGGTTTCTCCCCTTTTTGCAGGAAGATGATTACAAATTAAGCAGCATTTAAACGCTTTTTACTGTCAACAATTAAAAGGGGTGAAGGCGGGCGAGCAATTCATTCCCCGGGAAACGCGCTGGCTCTCGGAGGGCGCCGACGGCCCTTCCCTCTACTGTACACAGCACAATGGCCCCGAGCACGCCATTAATTTTGCAGGACGTTCAAAAGCAAATTAAAATATAAAAAGCCCCTGGGCACAAAGATAGATACCGAGGGAGGGGGCGGCGTAGGTCAAGCTCGCAGAATTGAAGTCTTAGCAACTGGGAAGGTTTAAGCAGAGCCCCGCACGTTGCGTTCAGCTGCCACCTTTGCCCAACATCCCCAGTTTCTGTGTCCCTGCCAGATCCAGCTGCTGTGCCAGCAGCTGAAAGCTGTTAGCACTGCCACAGGGTTATGAGGTGGAAGCTAGAGTGATTTGCGTGTTAGACGCTCTTTTGGTAAGTGTGTTGGGCACATCTTGCAAGATCTTTTTAAATACAATGTGGTCCCAAACCTGATTTTTAGTGGGGGGATGCTTGATGGAGGGAGGGAGGGAAAACCTTATGGCTGCAAGCCCAGAGATGCACATCCCTGTTCTCCAGCAGCTTGGTCCCAAAGCAGCGCAATCGCCAGAGACGTGATGACGAGCAAGATGCGCCGTGTGACAGCGCGCCCCGTCCGAGTCACAGCGAGGGATGCTGCAGCACCGCCCCCACCCGCTGCCTCTGCCAGAGCAGGAATTAAACTAAAAACCGGCGTGGCGGCGGGCGAGGGAGGCAGGGTGGGGTGGGTCTCGCTCGGCACTGGGCCCTGGTGGAGTTTATGGATGCGGGAGGTGCACTGCAGGAGAAAGGCGACACGTCCCCTTTAAAAGGAAATATAATTTACAGTGTGCAGCCAGGCGGGCCATAGTTTCAATCTCGTTTACTATAGAGAAAACTCTGCTAGCTGTTCTCTATCCCACAAATCCGATTTAATCAGACAAGCCAGCCAGCGTGGCTTGAAGTAAAAACGGATAATTAGTAAACAGAGAGCTACTTCAGTGCTTCATTGGCATTCGAGCCGGGCTAGTGTGTCGCATTTAAAATGCAGTCTGATGAAGTTTACAAAATCAAACCATTTGTTACTCCTATTGAAGAGGCTTCAGGCCACTTGCAATTAAATTGGAATTAGTGCTTAGAATGAGATACAGCAAATTCATACTAAAAAGGGATCTGACTTTCAGACATTTGACTTCAAGTTTTTCCCCCCATGCTAGAGCACGTGTGCGTGTGCTGGCCTGCCGGCCCCCCAGAGCCCTGGCAGCACTGCCAAGCCCAGACCTGCCGTGTGGCTGGGGAATGGGGTGACTCGGGGATGCTGTGGCAGCAGGGGAGGGGGCACAAAGGGAGCGGTGCCCTGTGCTGTGAAGCCATCCCCACTGAGCCCCAGCATGGTGGCAGCATGGGCTGGCAGTCCCCAGGCTCGTGGCGCCAACATTGAGATGCGCAAACCAAACTGCCCCTCCCTGAGCCCTCTTCATAATGCTGCCATCTTTCCCTGCCTGTCCTCAGACCCATGCTATCAGACTTGAAAAATTAACAGATCCATCCACTGTTGAAATAATCAGGAACAAGGAATGAAAGGCTGCGGAGGGGCACACTGGGAAGGCTCCAGCATTATCACTGCATGAGCACACTCATGTCAAAGGATACTGACAGAGCCTGTTGCTGCTTCATGCACCCTAAAACCCCCAAACCCTTGGCTCAAGTCCTGATAATTCAGGGTCTTTCACAAGGCTCCCTCCTTCACTCTTTATGTTTAACATCATGCCTCACATGGTTCATGTGCCAGAGGTGACCTGACACTGCTGCTGTCCTTACAACAAAGGTGAACAGCTCCAAAACATCCTGGCCATGCAAAGCAGGAGCCCAAAGGCTATTGGCACTCCTGAGATGAGATTTCAGGGACATTTGATGATTTTTGTCAGCATGTCAAAGGCTCTCTACCATCCTCTATCTCCCAGCCAACACCTCTGGCTGCTGCTGCAGGGGAAGCTGCAGGCCCTAGCTGCAGGAACAGCAGCACTGGGGAGGAAGGTGCCATTGGCAGTGGTGGCCAGAGAGTGGGAGAGAACCCTCCCTTCCAGCCCTGCCTACAGGAAGGCTGGGAGAGGCAACAGTGCTAGCAGGGGGCACATTGCCTGGAGTATCCCTGCCACGGCTCCAGCACCCAAGCTCAGGCACAGCTGGCCCGAAGGTGCCCAGCTCACCTTGCCACAAGGGACCCTGGGAACACTGCGCACATCCTGCTGGCATCAACCTGAAAAGGGTCAGGCCAGCACAGGCCTGGGCAGCGCCAGCACCCAGGCTGCATTTTGCCCCAGGAAGATGGTGGATGCATGTGCGGGGTAAGAAAATCAACCCAGTTTCAGAGTCTGTTTTCAGAATTATTATGAAACCTGAAGTGGTGTTTTTGGTGGCACCCACAGGCAGGTGGAAAGGAGCCCTCCCTGAATGCTGCTGCTGGGACACAACACCTGCAGATGCCTATCTGGATGTAGAGGTGCTGTGCAGAGCCGTGTTGTGTGGTGCCACCCGCTCCAGTGCTATTGAGAGGTGATGGCATTCATTCCTGTGCTGAGTCAAACAGCACCTACAGCCTTCATGGTTCAGTGGAGAAAGGGGGGAAAACCCCCATAAGATAAACAAGAAATGTGTGCATTTTGTGCCAGAGTCACCAAATCATCCCAGTTTTAAAGGCTGCCTCTGGACTCCACAGCTTGGCTTCTGTGCTAATTAACATCTTTATGGAAGGCAACTTCTCCCAAGGGGACATTTGTTTGATTATTATTATTTACTTAGAGATAGCACAGCTTTCTTCCCAACTTTAAGTGACTATGGAAAATTAATTCTTAAAAAGCAGCCAACGCCGCCTGCTCTCCTGCCCCTGCTGGTTTTCCTCCTGGGCTGGATGTGGACACTGCGGCTGCAACAGGAGGGCAGGGCAAGCTTCTGCCTGCTGCCTCCATACCAGCTCACGCTTTTACAAACGCTGAGGAAAACTCTGGCGTTTCAGCGTAGTTGTACAACATTGACCTTGCAAGCACAGAGGATTAACAAACCCCCCAAAATAAAAGCCTCATTTTTTGCTCCTGCAGTGATGCACAGGGCTGCTTCCCACCCAGCCACACTCCTGCTCTCTCCACTGCCCCGGGCAGGATGCACATGGAGGATGTCCGGGAAGCTGGTGCCCACAGCAGCCTGGGCAATGTGTGTCAGGCCCTGAGCTGCAGCATGGGCAGCTCATGCCTGCTGGGGGTGATTTATTCCAGGGGCCATCTGGACCTGGGGGACAATGTGGTCCCGTACCCTTGTGAACTGGCTCATTAGTCACACCCTCATAGCTTGACCTCTCTGTCTTCCTTTGAGTATGGTGGGACAAGAGCATCCCCTTCTTGCCTCCCTTTTGGTGGCCCGTTGCTCCCTCATGCCCAGTTGGTGGCACCTTGTGCCCTCCCCACTGCCCTCCATCCCCATCACTGTCACCATTGCCATCATCACTGCCTTACCTCACCGTGTTTCCTTTGCTTAGGCAAAGTGATTATGAGGGCACGTGCTGGGAGGGAAGGAGCCAGGCGACGATTAGCGGCGGTGGCTTTATGGCAACAGGCACACAACTCATTCGTTTCATGTTTTGCAGAATATAAAAGCGCCGAAACATCTTAATTTTAAATTCTTATCATTGAATTTACTGCTTTTCTCTCGCAATGATTTGTGTTGCTTTTTAATTTTTACAGTCTCTACAGAAGCCAGATGCTACTGCCTAGGGCCAAAATAATAAAAACCCGCTGCAGTCGCGAGTTACAGAACAAAAAGGAAACGCGCGGCTGACAGAAGTTAATATCTCAATTTAACAGTGCTGCTCCGCTAATGATCCTTTGATATGTGTTTATTTAGAAAGGTCTGATCTTGACCTTGAAAGCAAACTAAACCGCAAAGTCTTTATGAGAGGAGAGAAAGACTTTATTTATAGACTGGCTTTACGTCAATCACGGCAGCAGCTGGACCCGCGCTGGGTGAAGCTCCCTGGCTGCCTGTGGGCCCAAACGGGTGTTCAGAGGGAAATGTTTTTGGGAGGGTGTGGAATTGGCTGCCATGGGGACTGCAATGTGTCCCCATCTCCAGGGCAGGATGCTGAGTGCACCATGGAGATGGGACATGGGCAGCTCCAGGCCTGTCAGGGATGCTCTTGGGGGACAGCACTGGTCCAGACACAACCCTGTTCCCAGAACAAGCCACCCTGGAGCACTGCATGCCTAAGCCCCTTCTTCCAGCACTGCAAAGTGCTGCTTCTGCTCCCCAGTCTACTCCCTGAATGTGCTCCCCAGGCTTTGGAAGGAAGGGATGTGTTCAGCATCACCCCAGCCCACACTGACAGAGCCTGAGCAGTGTTTCCTCCTCTTCCTGAAGAAGCCGAGTGCTATGCAAACCTGGCAGAGGAGGTTTTTAAAGGCCAATACTTTTTATTGCATTTCCACCTCCTGGCTGGGGGAGGCGGGAGGTTCCTGAGCTTTTAATGCTTCTAGCCTGGGACTGCACTGTGGATACTTCACACCTATGGTGTGCTGTGCTCTCCAGCCCAATTTCCATTTTTTCAGGCCAAACAGTTGTTTGAAACTGTTTGCAGTCCCTAAAGCCTTCTGGCCAAAGCTGGAGGCACATCCTGCCTCCAAAGTGGTAACCCCAAAGCCTTTTTATTGTACTGAATATCTATCAAAATATATCAGTGCATATTAAATCCATTCAGGCAGACTCATGATCATCCCTGGCAAAAACCATCACTCAGCTGTCCCAGCCCTAAAAGTACTGATGGAAAACTGCCCCCTTTCCTGGAAAAACACATCACCTGGCCAAATGCAGTAATTTGGTATCTGAACATCTATGTGCAGCACCTCCTTTTTGTGCTGCTTTTCCCTAAGCTCACACCATTTTGGAGAATGCCAGATTCAACCTTGCTATTCCCAAGAAGCTGTGCATTGGGACACCTCCGCCCTTCCCGAGAACCAGAAAATCATGGTGGCATTTCTGGCCACTGCATCAGATGGGAAGCTGTCACACATACTCGTCATCACTGCATCAGCTTCCCAGATTTCTTCTTCCCTGCTGGAAATTGGACTGAAATCAGCTGAAAAAACAATCTGACTTTCTCCTGAAAACCCAGAGTATCGCCCCCATTGCTTCTGAACTGATGTGCTAGAAACTGCCCCATCTCCCAAAAAAGAGCCTTGGTGAGGAGACCGAGGGGTCTTTCCATGGGAGACCACTATCACCATCACCACTGCCATCATCGCACCTGGCAGAGAGCACCACCTGCCCATTGCCAATCCATTCCACTCGTGCATCTCTCCTGTTCAAGGTGGCACCATTCTGGCATCCTCTAGTCCCACGGAGTTGTCACAAAGCCCTGCTTCACACCCCAACCAACAAAATGACCTTTTTGGTGCTGAGGCGGCTGCCGGGCAGAGCCTGGCCAGTGGAGCGACCGGCTGCCGTGAGGCACAAAGCCGGGACTCGCAGCATCTGCTTATTATTCCTGCACCCCCATCATTAAGAAAAGAGAAAAGATGAAAAGGCCCCATCGGCAAAGCCGGGGAGATGTGGAGTGGCACCGAGCGCAGCCTGGCCCCCAGTTGTTGAGGGTTTTTGTACAGCGGGGAGACGCGAATCCTAGGGGACAAAAGTAACTGCTAAGGTAAGTTAAACCTTGTCGAGATGAACTTTCCTGCTACTTTTAATTAAAAGTTCTTTGGAATTAAAAAGGACACTATTCAGGAAAGGCTGAAAAAAAAAATTCATTGACACCAGCCCGCCCCCCTCCCCTTTTTCCCAAGGAAAAGAAAAAGCTGTTTTTGTGTGTCTGCTCACCCAGCCCGCACTGTACAAAAGGAAGCGGATTTGCAGCAAGACACATGAGATGACCCCCTGACCCCGAGCCGCTGAAAAGTCCTCAATGGCATAAATACCAGATAATCAATCACATACCAGGAGGGCCGGTCCCCCTGCCCTCGCCCCCGCCGCCGGGTTTATGAGAGATGCACTGTAAACGGACACCGGCTCCTGACGGGAGGCCCCTCTCGGCATTCCTCTGCTGGACCAGGAGACCCCGGCCGCCTCTGAGACCGTGTTTCATCCCTCTTTTATAAAGCCCAGCATGGAAATGCCGAGCATCCCCAAGCTTGCCATAGCTGATCCCTTGTGCTCCGGAGCAAAGGGGGACAGAGACATCTCCCTGTGCTCTGGAGAGCTGGCCAAGCATCCTCTGTGCCAGCACAGGCCTGTGCGTGGCCAGTGCTGAGTTGGGCATGCAGAAACCAGGGAGAAACCAGCCCCATTTACAGAAGGTTTTGCTTTTTGGGGGGCTGGCTTTGTGAAGCCTTTGTGGGTTCTGGCAGTGAGTACCATGTCATGCTGTGTTCCCCTATGGGGCTCTGACCAGCACCCTAAATGCCTGCAAAGCAAGGCTGCCAAGGCCCTCCAGTGCTCCAGGGCAACAATAGATGTTAAAGCTTTCAAGGGAGGGAGGGAAAAAACTTGCAGTGATACCGCACTGGTTTGGTTAAATGGGGAGCCACTTGGCAACTAAATTTGATAATGCTTTTGTGCATGGGTCAGAGGTTAAATATGTTCACACTAATCCCCTTCATCTAGAATTAAAGGACAAGAAAGATTTCTTCGTAGCTTAGTGAGAGAGCTTTTCTTGTTGTGCTTTAAATAGTATTTGCACAGGAAAATTAAAGGCAGACCATTGGCCCCAATGCCATCATGGCTGCACGGCTCCGCCACGCTCCCATCTCCTCTCTCCTTTTGGTGAATCCACCAGCTTGCATGATGCCTGTCCTCATCACATTTCCCCATGTGTGCACCAAAGGGCACAGGGAATTCTTGCTGCCATTTGCTGTCAAAGTGGCAGAAGCAGCCGTGGTTTGGGAGGCAGAGAGATTCCCGGCTGCAGGAATGCGCGCCAGGACTCAGATTTCAAGTGCTGTCACAGGACATTACTGTCAGACAAAGGGGCTCTGTGCTGTGCCCCTAGGACCCACTGCCCCCAGACCCTCTGTGAGCTGGGGCCAGCACCTGAGCATCCAGAATCCACTCTTGCACCCAAGAGAAAATCTGGAAACATCGACTGTCCATCACAGCACAGCATCGCCGGCACGCCCTCCCCCCGCCGGGACTGCTGAGCCCAGGCGAGCAGGGAGGGATAATTACCTCTAAGCGTACTTAGTACTACAGTCCATTATCTCTAGCCATGGAGAAAAGCACGATCTGGAGGTATTTCCCCCCAAAGTCTCATTGGGCTGCTCTCAGAAAATGCTCCTGAGTCCTGTGAAATGGTAACAGAAAATCACAGGCAGCCCAGGAGGATGTCAGGTTGGTTTGGGTAAGGAAGTGTGCCAGCTGCATGTGCCAGGCATTGCTTTGATGAAAATGTGGAAGAGGATGCAGTAGGACAAGCCCCAAACAGCATCTCCCACATCTGCTGCTGGAGCAGGGACATCACAGATGGCTGTTGGTGACCAGTGGCACCACTGTGACAAGTCCCAGCCACTGGCAGAGTCACGCCAGCATCCTAGTGGAGCGCTGGCCTGACCATCAATCGTGGTGCCACACTGAGTGTGAGGCAAACAGAATTTGTTTTTCAGTGTGATTTATAGCTCACATCACCAAACTCACGTGTTATGTTCCACTTGCTCAAAATCTGTCATTTCCACACTGGAAGAAGCAGTGTGCCACACATCTGCAGCATCACTGCAAGGTTTGGGGCTGGAACCATTTTGAGTCAGAGAAAGCAAAGCAAATGTGAGGAGATAAGACAAACATATAATAAATTTGACTCAGTATACATTTGCCAAGAGCAGGGGTGGTGCGTGCCCGTGTGACAGTGCAGCTCCAGCGCAATGCCCCCTCCACCTCCTCCAGGCTCCCACGCATTCCTTGGCAAACCCAAGCCAGTAATGGGGTTACTGGGATGCTCTTCTATGGAAAAACACCGAGAGCTGTGGCATATAACACAAAAATAATTTAAAATTTTTTAAAAATCCCTGTATGGTCGTTGAGCAACACTTGCCATGGGACCCAGCGCGGGGGCATCCTGCCACCTCTGCTCCCGGGCTCCTGCTCTCATGCACCAGAGCTTTCTCCCTTTGTACCTCCGCTTATACTGCACGACTGTTTTGAATCTCTAAAATAATGTGACAAGTTAATGATGGCACAATTATCTAAATGTTTAACAGACATGTTATCTAAGTGAATCGGATTGAGATTCCATCCCGCTGACAATAAACATCAATGGGAGAGCAGAAAGTGATAGGCAAATTATCGCCAACCCTGCAATTTC
This sequence comes from Chloebia gouldiae, assembly GCA_003676055.1. Lineage (NCBI taxonomy): Eukaryota > Metazoa > Chordata > Aves > Passeriformes > Passeridae > Chloebia > Chloebia gouldiae. The sequence continues at coordinate 29,484 of QUSF01000324.1, forward strand.
AATGCTATTAAATTTGGAGGAATAACAGCCCTGAGGCCTGTAAACTCTGAATAAAATAGACCCTTGTGTTTGGCCAACTATTAAATCAAAACGCTACCAACATCCCAGCAAAAGAAAAAAACAAGGGGGAAGAAAAGGGGGGAAGATATAGAGCTTTTCAATTTTCAGTTACATGTTGGTTTTATTAATTCTTTTCTGCTACTGGTGTCTCAGGGCAGAGGATAGAAGGGATATGAGGGATGTGAGTATGGGATGTAGGAAGGGAATATGCCCAGGGGATGTGGGCAAGGGAGAGTGAAGGGTCTTGCTCCATCCTTGGTGGTGCGGCCGGGGGCACGCCAACCCCACAAACCAAAACCCAACAACTTGCTGAAGCAAACATGCTCAATAGTGGGTGTTGCTCATGCCCACGTGAAACTGGGTCAGGAGTAAATCTGTGCTGTCCTGGTGACTGACACCGGCTGCCGAGCGCTAACTGCCTTGGCACACGGGAGGAAACTCGAGACGAGTCACCTCTGATATTTATAAACGTCGGCACGAGCCCAAAACCCGTTAGCACGAACACTGCTCGTGTGCACATCCCGACTCCCAGCGGTGCTGCCTGGGGCTACTCAGGCTGCCATCTCAATGCATTCTGTTTTTTCCTCTACATTTGAGGAGAAGGGTAAGGAATTTTCCATGCTCTCCTCCCCAGCACCAAGCTTGTGCTCCTGGAAGATGAGCCAAAACAGTTGCTGCTTTTCCTATTGCAGTGGGATGGGGGCCAAGGACAGTGCACACCCGGAGAGGGCGTCTTGGCCCTGTGTCTGGGGCTGAACACAGCACTGACAGTGCCATGCTTACAAGCAGGAACTATTTTTTTTTTTTATTCTTGTTTTTTGCCTTGCCTTAGGAAGTGGGGTGTTAGTTTTCTGCTGTGGAGACGAGCAGCACTTGATGCAGCACATGTACAACAGCCTGGCTTTGTGTTACCATCATTCAAAGCAGCAGGGAGGGCAGTGGGGAAAAGAAATAACATTAAGGGGGTTCTGAGTGCTGAGAGTCCACCTGAGAAACAGCCACATGTGCTGAAAGAAAACCCTGAGAACCCTTCACCTTCTGCACAAAGCTCCACAGCTCTAGGTCATGTGGGGAAGCACTGACTCTTGTGGAGAGGTCTCACATCTCCCCTGAACGCTGTTTTTGAGTAATGTGGGTGGATTTGGTCAGCCTGTACCAGACCCCCTACTCAGCTTTTGATGCCATCCCTGAAGGCCTCTACCTGCCTCTCTACCAAAAAGGGTTATGCATTTCTTTCATCTGGAAAGTTGGAAGGTCTTTTGCCAGCCAACTTGCAGCTAAGGGCAAAGGAATGATGTCCAAAACAAACTCGTTCTGGAAGATGCTATTATTTGGGAAGGGGGTTAATTACAGCAGAGGGAGGGATGCTTTCCATGCCAGCAGAGGAGAGGAAATGATTTATTTTGGCTGCCCTGGCCTCTCATCCTCTCTCTGCCATGTTTACAGCTGGAGGCAGTGCTAACAAGCTCCCCTTGGGTCACCATGTCCCCCTGTTCTGGTTGCCCATTGCCCTTTGAGCTTTGGCACAGTCCAGACCCAAGGATTCACCAGCCAAAGGGGGTTTAATCCCTACAGAAATGTCAGACTGCTCTGCATCTGCAGGATGGTTTGGGGTGCAGGCATCATTGAGCTCCATGGCTGGGCTCCCACTTGTCACCCCGGGATGCTCAACAGGTCAGGGAAATGGAAGGAAAGGGGGAACTAGCTGCAATTTGCTTGGCCACTTTGAACCCCTGCCTGGGCTTGGGCTGCTCAGCCCTGTGCAGCCAGTCCCTTCCTGTGCTGGCTGCCCCTTCACAGCCCTTCTCCTCAGCCTACAGCACAGAGAGACCAAACAGAGCTGGAGTGGCAAAACCCAGCCTCCAGCTGTGTGGTTATGGACAGGGAGGGCAAGTACTCTAAGATTTATGGACTGGTGTTTGGCCAGCACAGCTCCGTGACCAGGTGACAGCCGGAGCCATTCCTGCCTGGTGACACAGCATTTTGCATCCATCCTCACACCCCCAGCGTGAAGTCAGGCGGGTTCTCTGTGCCAGCCCTGAGCACAAACTCACTGCCAGTGGCATTTATATCAGGGCTTTCAGCACTGAAAGATGAACCTGCGCTCAGTTAAACCGCTCCTGATATAGGAAAGGAGGAGCAGGCACTCTGTCCTGTTCCAGTCTGGATTTGGAGGGTGAAGGGCTCCACCTGGGTCTGCCCAGCTGTGAATTCCCCCCGGCAAACCTTTCCCAGGCACGGTAGCTTTTGCAAGAGGCTGAAGAGATCCTTGTGTTCCTGACGGTGGCATCACTGAAGGGCTGGGGAGTTCCAGGGCAGAAACATGGCAGAAAATAACTTCTGGGAGGTGTTTGGACAGGGACAAGCTTTGCTTGCAAAGGAGACAAACGACCTCACATTTGTTCTACCGCTGTTTCCCATGCTGATGCTGAGCAGTGGTGTAACAGCACTGCACTCACTGATGCCTTAATCTGTGCTTTAGTGTAAGAGGAACTGGGGCTGCCCGAGCAGCGCAGAGGCAGGAACTGCAGAAGGCCCAGCTCTCTGTTGGGCAAAGGGTGACAAAGGCAGCCCAAATGTTAAAACCTGCACCTAACTGAAGGGTGGAAGGGGAGGGCCACGTACCGGTGTGCGTCTGCCGGTGCGTCTCCAGGGCATCTTCCTTCGAGAACTGGGCACCGCACTGATCGCAGACCAGGGCTTTGGCACCCGCTGCGGAGAGAAAAGGGAGAGGAGGGTTACTCCAGGGACAGAAGGATGCACACCTGAGCGTGCACCTGGACACTGCTGCTGCCATTAACACTCCAAGAGCAGAGCCATGGAGAGGTTTAGTGTTTAATGTCCCCTGTGCAGCCAGAAAAAGCAGCACCTCATTCAGCCCTGTGCTCCTGTTCCTTGCACATCACAGCAAAATACAGAGCTCCTTGCCAGGAAAAGATTATTATTATTTTTTTAAATCGTTACATATCAATGCATTTAATTAGCACTGCAACTTATCCAATTGCAATTGGTTTTCTGTCCCTTCCCATTGTGGCTGGTGCTGCTGGTACCCAAAGATGCACCTGATGAGGGATGTGGCTGGAATGCGACAACGGAGCAAGAAGCTCAGAGGCCTCTCTGACTATTGGAAAGAGATGTGGGATTTGGGGCACTTCTTAGAAAATTACTATCAATGTGCTGCTGGCTTGGGCGAGGAAAAACCCAGGACGCCCAGCAGCAGATAAGTAACTTCTAGATGCAACCAGATTAATGACACACCATATCCAACAGCATTGTGGGACAAAGCCACGGCCCCATTTAAAGGTTTGATTCATCTATTGTGAGGAGCTGAATGTTACAGAGCAGAACTCGAGGTGGGGGCACTGCCTCGCAGAATGCTGTGCTGCCCATTTTCAGGGGTCCTTCCTGCCTCTCCCCTCTCCTTCCTACCCCACCGAGCCCTCCATCCCACAGTCAGGGTGGGATCTGGGGAAAGGCAGGTAGAGAAGAGGCAACAGGGAGAGAGGTATCACAAGATGCATTGAAAAGAGAATTCCTTTGCCTTTAAATTGTCTCGGTAACGGCTGGCTCGCAGGCAGAAATATTTGGCAGCGGTGAAATTAAAAGTGATAAATTTTCTCGCCAAGAGCTGATCGATAATAGAGGTCTCATCTGTTAATCAATATGACAGTCTGCCTGTTTACTGTGCATATGTTGTTCCCCGCCGCCCTCGCTGCGATGTCAAGTTTGCATTCAAAACAACCCGAGTGCACCCGGGCCATTGGCGGCTCCGAAGGGACAAACACACCCAAACTTTGGGGTGCCCCAGGGTGGCTCCCTCACACCTGCCACTGCCAGGGGAGCAGGTGCCCGGCACGCCATCAGGGATGCGCGGCACTGGGATGCGGGTGCCGCCGGAGGTGCCCTGGGATGCGGGACCTGCCGGAGGTGCCCTGGGATGCGGGTGCCGCCGGAGGTGCCCTGGGATGCGGGTGCCGCCGGAGGTGCCCTGGGATGCGGGTGCCACCGGAGGTGCCCTGGGATGCGGGAGCTGCCGGAGGTGCCCTGGGATGCGGGAACTGCCGGAGGTGCCCTGGGATGCGGGTACCGCCAGAGGTGCCCTGGGATGCGGGACCTGCCGGAGGTGCCCTGGGATGTGGGAACTGCCGGAGGTGCCCTGGGATGCGGGTGCCGCCGGAGGTGCCCTGGGATGCGGGAACTGCCGGAGGTGCCCTGGGATGCGGGTGCCGCCGGAGGTGCCCTGGGATGCGGGTACCACCGGAGGTGCCCTGGGATGCGGGAACTGCCGGAGGTGCCCTGGG
>QUSF01000324.1:33944-67289 GCA_003676055.1 Chloebia gouldiae
GATAGGGCAGCAGCGCGGCCGCCCTCCGCTCGGCGCGGGCAACGCGAGCCCGCAGTTGCCAAGGCAATGGCTCTCCATCGTCACTCAAAGCTCCGCCGGCCCCGCCGCAGCCAAGGGCGATCCACGGCAACCCACGGTCCGTGAGGATGCAGCAACCGTGGCAGCAACAGGTTCTGGGCAGGGCGGCGGCTGCAGCGCTCCCCTCCGCGCTGCGCACCGGCGCTCCTGCGCCTCGCTGCTCGCCGCGGCTCGCACCGCGGGCCGGCACGGGGCACGGTCCTGACAAACACGGGGCTGGCTTTCGCTTCCCCCGTTCCCACAAGGGATTAGCGGGGAGCAGACGTGCCGGTGCCCTCCGCAGGCCGTGGCCAGAGGGGCGGCACAGCCCGGCCGGCATCTGGCTGGGGGGCGGGCGGAGGGGGAGGAAAAATTCCTGCCGAGGCGAAAATAAACAGGGCGAGCGCAGGGAGGAGCCGGGCGCACTGGCTTACATAAGGAAGCACAGTGTGTACCAAAACAGCGGACCCAAAAAAAGCCGGAGCTGTCAGAACAATGAGTACAGACGCGGGGCATTTACAGCAGGCGCTGCCGTACAGTTTTATTTACAGTACCTCTTATCAGCGCGGGAACAGCACGCCGCCTGCCAATTTCCAAAGGCCAGGACTGCGTGTTCTTTCCCTCAAGTAGATGTGTACTCCAGGCGGGGGGAGGTTGTTTTTTTTTTTTTCCTCTTTTTTTTTTTTTTTTCCTTTTCTCATCAGCAAAACAAAAAACTGATACGGAGCCAGAATTCCTGTAATGTACACACGCCGGCGGGGAGGGGGAGGAGGAGGAGGGCGGCGATTGAATATGTAAATAGTTCAAGGTTAATTTTACTATGTGAGTCACTGGGAAAATGTCATCCAACATCTGAGCTTATTATAACAGGGCTCAGAAAAAAACCACCAAGGCTTGCTGTTTGTTATGAAAGGGAGCAGGACACGTTGGAAAGCAGAGCTCATGGCAGGGCTCTCTTCTCCCCCCCTTGCCTTTCTCCCTGCTTTTAACAGAAACCATCAGCCCCTCTGAACGCACGCACAGGTTTGGGCAGCGTATATTTAGCCAGCACCTCGTATCGCCTACAACGTATCGATATCTGCGGATGATCTTATCGATGGGATGGGACAGGACGCCGCGTGCTGCCAAGTATCGGCCGTGTTTCAGCGCGAGCCTTGCTGCTGGCACCAGCCCCCCTGCCGAACATTTTTATCTGCACAGGCAAATTTACAGCCCCTGCCTAATAAAGGTCGCTGGTGCAAGCGGGTGAGGAGCTGCTGCTCGCTGCGTCCTGCGCGATCTGTGCAGTCACTGCCGCCCCATGCGCCCCCCAAGCCAGGTTAGAGCTGCCCAGGTCTGCAGGGCCACCTAAGCCACAAGGAGGAGAACTCAAGTTGGACTTCATGACCTTGGAGGTCTTTCTGAACCTTAACGGTTCTATGACTGCATTTTTTAGTTCCCCCCCTGGAAATGTGAGGGAACAAGCAGGCTGCTGGGCGGTGTGGTGGCTCTCGGGACCGGGATGCCCCAGGGATCACCGCCCAGGCAGGGGCTGCAGCTCCCTCCCAACCAGCCGGGCTCAGCTCACTGGGTTGGATGGCAGAGCTCATCTTGTTTCAGCCACCATCATCCCAACAGTCCCTCCCAGTGCCCATCACTTAATTACTTTATTGGGGAGGAGAAACTTCCGTGGGGCCAGGGAAGACGCACGCTGAAATCTAGCTCAGGAAAGGAGAAGGAATAAAGGAAAAAGAGGGACTGCCAGCATCCTCCTCCAGAGGAGGAAGATGGCTAAGGGAGGACGAAGATGGGAAATTGGTGAGGAGAGTGGTGGGGGAGGATCCAGCCTTCCCCACTGCTGTTTTGGCACAACGGCCCCCATCAGTAAGATGTGACATCCCCTCCCTCAGCAGAAGTGATTAATAAAAATTTGGGATTGTATATTATTAACAGGCTGTAATTGGTGAGAAGATGGAGATGTGAGGGGGGAAATATGGATTAAAAAAAATTGGCAAGAAAATTTATGCACTGCCGTTGCTTTACTACCTAATTAATTCAGTAATTTCAAAAACAATTTTATTTATGTTCCGTTTACCACATCAGAAGTGCAAAGAAAAAAGCACCAAACCACAGTGATGCTAAAATAATACCTCAAGGCATCTATTTTTAATCAGTGAAAAAAAAAGGGAAAAAATGAGAAGAGCCAGCCCAGCTTCTATACAATCTCTGCTGGGCAGACCACCAACTCGGGGAGCGCAGCAGCCGAGCCCTCTGCGAGTGCCTTCCTGGCTGCCGAAAACAGAGCTTGTCAAAAAAAAAAAAAAAAATCCATAATGGCCTGAGGCTCCTCTCCAATCTATTTTCTGCTCAGCTGGTTTTAAATGAAGTTATTATGAGTCATTAAAACACCCGCAAGCCTGTGGAAGTCAGCCAATTACAATTTTAAATTTAGCCTGTTCTCTATCCCATTCTCTTGTTTTCTTCTTTTGCCCACATCAAGCCGCTTTTGGATTTTTATTATTGCCATTATTATTATTATTATTATTATTATTATTATTATTATTATTATTATTATTATTATTATTATTATTATTATTTCTCTTCTCCCCTGTTTCACCCAAGTGGAAGAGACAAGTCGTGAAAATCTCTGTGCTAAAAAAATACCACAGAGAAACCCAAGAAGGGCTTAAAAAAGAGCTGCAGAGCAGGCCTGGAAAGTCAGCCTCAGCTCCTACTTCCCAAAGTGCCACGGAAAGGTAATAACTAACATCAGAAAAAGTGAGGTGTGGGCATTGCAGAGTGAGAGGGACCTTGAGCTGGAGTGCTGGAAACTTGTCTGAGGAGGATGCTGTGGCAGCATCTCACAGGCTGCCCTCGAGAGCCTTGGGAAAGCTCCTGGAGTGATGGAGCAGGGGCTTGGGGGTGGGTGAGGCAGTGGTCAGCGGCCACACCATCACCCAGCCTTGGCCAGGGAGCGCCACCAACTCCTGCACCACACAGGGACTGGTGGAGCAGGGAGTACTGTCATTTAAAAAAATAATTTAAATTATTGATTTTAATAATTGACTTGGGATCCCAAACTGGCAGGCTTTTACACAACCCCCTTTCCCGCTGCCCCTGCCAGTGCCACTCTTTCCAGCAGCTTCCTCTCCACAGGGAAAAAATTACAGACCCCATCCCTGGCAGCCCCGCACGGCGAGCGAGCACGGCGCGTACTGCACAGCCCATAAAACTCCAAACAGCCTCCAGACACTCCTGCAATCGTCCTCCATCAAAACACTTTGTCTTGCATACAGAAATGCGGCGGGGCGCCGCGCGGAATACCAAATCAGCCCGTGACGGTGCGGGGAGGCGGCTCCTTGGCAACCGGGGGGGCTTCGCCACCGCCGCCGCTCGACAGGAAACAAAATCTGTCAAGCCTGTTGGGCAAATGATAAACATTAGCGGTATTAAAAACAACACAAAAGCTGCGTAAATGGCTGGCGAGCGTGTGGGGAGTGCTGGGCAGGGATGGGGGGGCTCCTGCCCCATTTGCCTCCCAGCCCAAGTGAGGGGGGTCTCCAGCACCACAACCCTGGGGGAAGTTTGGGAAGTTTCCCCCCTCCAGCAGAAAGCAGGTGGGCAGTGATGGCCACAGACACTGTGAGGGAACAAGATGGATGGATGGACATCGGATGTGTTGGGCGTGTGTGAGGGGTCCTGGCACCCCGCTCTGCACCCCGCCTTCAACAACATCAATAGCATCAATAATGCCAATAATGTCAATAACAAGGGGCGGCCAAACCAAGGGAGCAGTGAGACACGGTGGGTGAAAAATAAACGTATTTCATCAGGTGAGGGCGGGGAGAAGCAAGAAGCTGGCTTCAACCCAGCGGCCAGGTCCAGGAACCCGGCCAAAACAGGAGCTAAAAAGCAAACCATAATTTTCTGGTCTCAGTTCAGGCTCTTGAGGCAGAGAGGATGGGGAGGGGAGGGGTGGGGGCTAAGAGAAATGTATTTTTCATCAGCCAGTGTATAATTTATAAACAGCATTAAACAGTTTTTGTTTTCTTTCTTCCTCTCCCCCGTGTGCGCGGCTTGGCCGGCAGTCAAGCCTGCATTAATTTCTGCTGTGGGTACAGTGTGTTCTTGGATGCACATCTGCGGATGATCATAAACGCGGGAACGCTGGCAGAACATCCAGACCTGCCGGCAGGCCGCTGACATCACCCGGGACCGAGCGCGGGACGCCGGCCAGCCGGGGCGGGGGGAGGCTCCCCCGGGAGCGCCGCGGTACCGGGACGGCCGCGCTCGGCCCCGCACATCCCGCCCGTGCCGAGGCCTGGAGGTGCATGGTCGGGGCGAGCCCCCTCCTCCTGCACTGGGCAGAGCGAGGCACGGGTGGGATGTGCCGTTCCCTTCTGTCTGTCCCTTCTGCCACCCCCACCAGCACGCTGGGCCCCACTCCCCTGGTGACCCTTGCTCCCTGGACAGCTCGTCCATCCCCCAGTAGGACCTGGGGCTTCCTCCTGCCTCTCTTGATGATGCAGTGTATTTGGGTGGGGAGGGAAGGTGTGAACCAACAGGGCAGGGGTCTGCAGGGCTGCTCCCTGTACGCTCCCCACTCTGCCTGTGAGCATCCCTGCATACCAGTGGGAATGTTGGCTATTCCCACTGTTCCCAGCCCAGAGTGGAGAAGGGCAGCACAGCCATCTCCACAGCAGCCATTTCTGCTGGATGGAGAAGCAAAGCAACCAGGGACAGACGGAAAACCCCCTTCCTTCCTGTCCTGGGGAACAAACCCAGCTCACAGCAGGTGCTGAGTAACCAGCATCTCGGGCTGAGAACGAGCACCCACTGAGCATCAGCTCTGGCGAGGATGCAGCTGAGGGAGCAGCAGTGTTGGGATCAGCCTCCCTGGTCAAACCAGTGGTGCTCTGAGCCACAGAACCAACAAGCTGGGTCTCCCACCTCGCCTTCCCTGACAATTTGCTTTTCTGGGAGAAGGGCAACTCTCCATGTCAGCCTCAGAGACCTCTGAGAGCTTGTCTGCCAGGAGCGCGGGCAGCAGGTAGGGAAAGACTTTGCATGGCATTAAAGGCTTTACATTTACACTTTATACTGAGAGTCAACACAGGGCCAAGTATTTACCCTGCACCTGCAAGGCTGTGGCACAACAGCACTGTGTGCTCAGCCCAGCCTGTCACAGAGCACCACAGCCCCCCAGGGCTGGTCCCCAACCAGGTCCTCAGAGGAACCTTGACCATAACCCATCAACACCTGGATGGGGAAGCTGCAGATGTTAACCCCCTTAAACCCTTTGGCACTGGGGCTGGAGAAGGGTGCCAGGGGGCACAAGCCATCCCACTGCAAATTCCCAGTTAAACACATGGTCCACTGGTGTGGAGGCAAAGCCGCCTTCAGAGCTGAAAACAAGCCCTGCACCACCGCTCCAGCATAACCTCAGTGCGTCCAGGGCTGGTGGTGGGGGGAGGCGAGGGAAGAGGTGCAAAGGTCTCCTGCTTTAATAAATAACAGCGCTGGAATTCACAGCGGCTGTTTGCGAGCTCGAGGCACAGCTCTCCCCGCCCCCCCCCCCCCGCTCGCGCCGGATTTACAAAAAAAGAAAAAAAAAAATTAATCCTGTGCGATGACAAGCTTGGCTCAGCGTTCACTGTACATACTGTACCCACAAAGCTGGCTGCCTGCCAGGGACAGGCTGTGAGCCAGCGCGACCATAACAAACACAAGCCGTGCGTGCCAGTGCTGGGGGGAACAGCGTCCTTAGCCCCAGTCCGGGGGGGACCAGCATCCTCAACTCCAGCACTCAGGGGGAACAGCATCCCAGGGACCTCCTGCAGCAACCTGCTGCTGCCTGCAGGCACCCCGAGGAGCTGGTGCCTGGCCAAAAACGGTGGGATGGGAATGGGGTCAGGGCTGGGTCTATTGGCCAAAATTCAGAAAGCAGCAACTGGCCAGACTAAGCACCCCCCTACCCCAGGAAAAAGAGGAAGTGGGGGAAAAAAATGAAAACAGGTAAAAAATAGATAAAAGTGTATAACAGCATTTAAAATTGAATACAGGTTCCCTGCCAAGCTACGTGCAAGTAGATCTATGGCTACACTACATGCCACCCCCAGAGATCTGTCCTCAGAGCAGGAGGATGAGGACTCACCACTGCATTGGGGTCCAGGGCTGTCCCCAGTTCCCCACATCAGACCCCCAGATGTGCCAGGACTGCACCCCAAAGGGAAACATCAGCTGACACGGGCTTGCAGAGCACAAGTCTTCCCTCCAGTGCAGCGCTCCAGCCCTCCCCTATCTATTTAATTAAAGGCCCTGCAGCCTGTGAACCTGCTACTTGGATTCATTAGTCAGAGAACGCCTAATTCTGCAGTTTTGCTAACGAACCTGCGGTGGGGGCCTGAGGTGGAAACAATGCTCACGCTACAAGCAGGGCTGACCATGAGTAGCTGCGTGGCATGTAGAAATTGTTATTCCAAGCTGCTTAGCCTGGAAAATATTTCCACAATTAAGGAACTGAAAACAAACTCCAAAAAAGAAAATTTAAATAAATCAAATTACTGGGCACTGGAGAACAAGTTTGCAATGTGCTGCCCGGGGAAGGGCGCAGCCGGCTCCGCACGTGTCTGCTGCAGAGGAGACGTGTGATCCGGGCAGCCACAGCAGCCCAGGGTGGACAGACAGAGCAACCCCCCATCCCCAGCCCAGCACCCCCTCCCGACCCACCTGAGTGAGCCAGTAAGTGCATTCGCAGCCGCAAGCTGTCCAGGAACCGCTTCCCGCACAGCTCACATCCGTATGTCTTCATCCCACTGTGCAGCTTCCTAGGGGAGAACAGAGAGGGGTGAGTCCTGAGAAGGGGGAAGTGACCCAAAACAACACTGAGAAACCGCCTGGGGCTTCCTGCAGCCCACACTGCCCAAAGGCAGCGCTGGCTTGAGAAGCGCTGCAGGGAGGGCACGGATGGGGGGTCCCATGTGACTCCCCAGGAGTGAGGAGACAACCCTCTCCCCGCCAGTGTTTGTCATTGCTGCTGTCATTGGAGTCTTTTAATGAACTCAAAAAATCTGAAGTCTGGAGTTAAGGCAAAATCTGTGTTGGCAAAGTCCTTGCCCAAGTTCTGAGTGCTTTTGAAAAAGGCACTGTACTCCAAAAAAACCCCGACCAGTTTAAGAGGTTGTTTGTGTGCATTTCGAACCAAATCCCAATTTCCATCCAAATTCAGCATGACACAAATCACAAGCAACAAACACAACCACCAGCTCACAAACAGGAAACATGCTTCTCACCGTTTCCTGGCAGCCCCAGGTACACGCCGAGCCCGGGCATTGCACAACCTCCGACTGCACCTCCCACCCCACAGCGTGCCTGGGGGCTGAGCACCCCCACACCCTGGTGCCCGGAGGGGCCTTCCTGCCCAGGGCACTGCCCACAGGCACTGATCACAGCCACGGGTGCCAGCTCGGCACAGTGGCCAGACTCTGCATTATTGCCCATTCCTTGCTGTGAAGACATTGATGCTCCACCTTTGGGTATCCAAGCTCTGGACCAAGTGGAATGACCCTTAAAGGAGGTCAGCATTAAAGGAGCACTGTCCAAGTCTGAAAATACCAACAGCCCAACCCAACCCCATCTCCTTCCCAAGACATCGCTGCTGGCCCTGGCAGCCCCCAGACCCATTTTCCCCCCATTTTGGCACCAACCATTGCTCAGCCCCCACCACCCACTGAGGCTTGGTCCCCAGAACAGCCTCTACTGCTGAGGGTGCACAGAGGGGCACAATGCCCAGAACACGTGGAATGGGGGCTTAATGCTTCATTTCATCACTAGTGACGAACAGACTCTTTGCAAAGCTGGCTCTGTGCTGGACAGCCACACTGATCAGTGCCCCCGAGCCCCAAATGCAAGGGCTGCTGCCCACCAGCTCTCAGTCACCATGAGCTGCTCAGACCTGCGGCTGGGGAGGACTCAGGACAGCAGCACGTGCAAAGTTTCAACATCAGATGCTGTAAACAGAGAAGTATTTGTGTGTGCTGAGGAGTAACACAGCCCATAGCTGTGTGCTGACCTCTGATCGCAGCCACCATTTATCATCGTGCCGCAGCAGGACGAGAGCATTTCCATTGCCTTGTTGCCAAAGACAAAACAGGAATGGTCCTGTCCAGGGCTGGATGTGGACCCTCTCACGGGAGGGCTCAGCCCCAGCTGTGCAGGCTTGCGAAGACCATGTGCCCGTGAGCTCCTGCTGTACTTCCCCTGAGGTGTAACTTTTATTGGCCAAAGCAGCTGCTCCGACTCCAAGCAGGATCACCCCTCACTGCTGCAGAGAGCACAGAGCCCCAAACCACCCCTGCCCCATGGGGCTCAGGGGCTTGTTCCCTGGCTGCCAGCCCCACATCCCACCTTGCAGGATACTGAACAGCAGCACGGAAAGAGCCGGAGCAGGAGAAGAGCCCCTGACGTTCAGCAGTGAGTGAATGATGCAGAGCAGAAGGGAGAAGGAAGGAGCAGGAGCTTGTTTCAACTCTCAACTTTGCTGTATAATGTAATTATTAATCAGGCTTGTCCTGAATTCACTGTGTCATAGCAGAGGATTAGGAGTCATGCACGAATTCAGGCCAAGAAGGTTTACAATCCAAAGGATTTATCCGCCTTGCAAAAATAAATAAAACACCAGCCTCCTGACAGGGCTCTGCTGCCAACGAGCAGCTCAATAAGTGACAACCTTCTCATTTTGCATTTTTAATTTGGGACATGCCTGTCACACTCCCTGGCTTGGACTGTGTTTGCTCCTGCACTTAGCACCGGGCTAAACCCACTTTGTGAGGAAGATCCATGTCATGCTCTGGGTCTGCACTGCCCCTTCTGAGGCCAGAACACCTTTTCCCTGAATTAGTCTAACTGGTTAATTAGTTCCAGTAAAACATGGAGGTTTGAGGTTTTTTTAAGCGAGTCTCAAGAAAGAGAGAAACAGAAAGACAAGATTCCTTCCTCTGCATCTCCCAAACCTATAGGTAGCACAACCTCTTCTCCCATCTTCCCAGCACAGAGCAGGAAAATAAGAAAATGAGGAGACCCCCAACCCCACTGGTGCCACAGGGCCCTGGAAATCCACCTGCCACTGCCCAGGGCGCTACGATCCCCAAATCACATCCTCTCTGACTGTTTCAATGGGGCACAGGGGTGCTCAAAGAGTAATTTAGTCGCAATATCTCTATCAACAAATTTCAGCGGCAACAAAAGTTTTCCACTCAGCGCCTGCTTCTAGGACGTTCTTATCACTCGCCATCTTGCACGGTCCCTTTCAACAAGGTCTTAAAGCGCTTTATCTGCTCCATTTCCCGGTAGCGAAATATGATTGAAATGTTCTATTTCTGCTCGCCGGATTAAGGAGATGTTGCAAAACTGCACAAAAACCTGGCAGATGTAAGCAAGGTATTACGGCTGCTCGGGCTGTTAAGATCTGAGGGGAAAGATCAATATGTGCTTCTGAAGTTGTGCCTCCAGAAAGAGGGGGTGGGGAGTGAAGGGCGTTAAAATACATGCCAGTGCTGCCCAAACGCTGTGCCAAAAGATAAACCATGTTTTATTATTCTGATACGAGGCTGAAACTGCGCTCCTTTCTCCTGCAAGTTCCCTACAAACACATCAGCCAAGAAGGTGCCCATGGGATGGAGAGCAGAGACAAGTGGGAAAAGTGCCTTTTTTGGAAAAAGGTTTTCCTCTAATTCCTACACAATGTCCCACTTGAAGCACACGGAAACAAAGTCAGCCAAAGCCTCCAGGTCATGAGATATCACTGAGGATGCTCTGGTACAAAGGGTGCCCCAGGGCGATGAGGATGCCCAGAGCAACAAGGATGCCCATGGCACAGAGTCCCAGGCCTGGATCCAACCTTCCCAAGTGAGCCCCAGCACGGGGCTTTGGCAAGGGGCTTTCCAGGCGGAATGCAAGCCCAGCGAGACCCCCTCCCCGCCCAGCACCAGCAAACAAAAGCCGGGCGAGAGGCTGGTCCCTCGCAAGCTGCCGGTAATTAAAAAGGCCTGTAAATGCCCCACAAAAAGCACTTCAAAGGGACGGCGACTCCAGCGAGACTGCGTGGTGTAAAAATTATGAGTTTTCCCCACAGGGTGCTTTGTGTGAAAAGGCCGGGCTCGGTGGCAAACGCCAATGACCACTGCTCGGGGATGCAGGGGCTTGGCAGAGCATCTCGGGGTGCAGGAGTTTGGTGGAGCACACTGGGGCATCGGTACGGGTGCAGTCCTGGCACCTAAAGACCCCTGCGAGTGTCCCGCTGCCACCACAAGCAAATCTCTGCCCTGCCTGCTTGAAACCCTGCCTAAAACAGCCTTCTGCTGTCTTTACTTGAGGAACTCAAGCCCAGCCCCTCCCCACCACCCCTTTTGGGAAGCAGGGGAGACCCCCTCCCCTCCCCTCCTTCCACGCTGAAAAAGACACATGGCTCTTGGCCATTTGATTACTTTTAAGTGTGTATTTTTCCCCTCAAACAGAGTGAATACAATGGTTAGGAAATTTGACAGAAAACTATTCCAAGCCATTTATTGCCTTAATGCGCACCTTTGTCCAACAGGCAGTTTTGACAGGAGCGATAAATTCCAAATTTATGTCAACAGAGCATATGTTGAACACCTCATTTCTGAGCTAAAGCGGCATGCTGCCCCATAAATCACCCTTCTGTTTGAAATGAAAGTAGATTACGGGCCCATGTTATTGAGCAGTTAGAGCCATAGTCATATAAATCAGAACTTTTAACTCCAGGCGATCCGTTCTGCAATTAACTAAAGGGCACTTTGTCATCTCCGGGCCAGGGCACAGCTTGGCAGGGTGGCTGGCTACCGGGGGAAGGCAGGAACCCCTCGCTGCCGAGGAAAGGCACCGGCACAGCTGAGCTTCACTCGGGACCTGTTGGAGCAGCGAGCCCCAAGACAAAGCCTGGGGCAGTGTGTGGCTGGAACACAGCCTGGCATGGGAGATCCATGGCTGCAGGGGCTCCCTGCCCATGGATCCTGCCTGATCCATTGATCCATGTTTTGGACACGAAACACGGCGGGGGAATCGGGAAGCTGCATGACACAAGCAAAACAGCAGAGTCCTGACAAGTCCAAAGCCAGGCGAAAACGTGTGTGAGTGCGGTGCTCAGAGTCCTGCACCAACAGAAATCTGTACGTGGGACTTCCCCAGAGGTTTTGCTGCAGCTCTCAATGCCCATGCATCAGGTCAAGATCCTCAGCCCACTGATCTCCCCCATCCATCCTGCTGCATTTCCCAGGTTTGCTCCCCTGCATCTCCAAGAAAGCCATGCCATGGGACAGGGGGTCCTGCGGGGTGTGAGGCTGGCAGATGCTGTGGGCAGCGGGACCAGAGGATGCTGTGGGGCCAGGGGATGCTGCAGGGGCTCAGCCCCGTGAGTGCTGGCAAAGGGTGTGGGTGCGAGGGGCAGCTCACCCCCATGGGAGTGTCAGAGCTATAAAAAGATTCAGACACTAAGTATTTCCTTTCCTATAAAATATTCATTGCTGCGCACGAGTGCCAGGGAGCACAAACCTCCAGCGGTTCTAACTTTGTGTTGCAGCAATAACAGAGTTTTATGGGAGCCTTCTGATTTTATTTACACTGGGCCATCACGGCGGTGCCCTGCCAGAGGGGCAGCCAGCACAGCCCCACCAGGGCAGGCGTGAGGCACTGAATACTGGGCAGCCAAAGGGGACCAGTGCCACTTTCCATTCCCCAAAAATCCTCCCCGGCACCCCATTTCCACCGGTGTCTCCCTTGCCCAGGTAAATCGATACGAAACTGATTCATCCCTGATCTATTTTATCAATTTCAAGGCAGTGGTGCCACATCTCGTTTCCAGTGGGGGCAGAGCAGGAAGACAAGGTCAGCGGACACCAAGGGGCTGCAAACCCCACACACTCCATCCTCCGACACCAGCATCACACCTGAGCTGCAAAGAGGGTGATTTTTCCCTTGATGTGGCTGCTTACAACACTTGGTGACTGACACCAGATCGGACCACGGTCCTGGTGGCTCGGCTCCTGCAGTCACCGCTCTGCCCTCAGCTCCCAGCCCGGCAGATTAAAATAGCAGGGAGAGCTATTAAGGGCATGGCAAAGGGGGAAGGGAGCTGAGACCTTCCTTTCACTTTAATAAATTAAGAAGAAGGAAAAAAAGCCCAACCAAAAACCTGCCCTCAAACCACCACTGCTGCTAAATATAAACAAACAAATAAATAAATCTTACAGGAGCTGGAAATAAAGATTTTACTATTTCTGAATGGTTTAATATAAAAAACCCCAAACAACCAACCAGGGGGAGGGGATAGCTATCAATAGAGAGCACTGAAATTCCCTGCCTGTACAATATTTATACTTACTATGAGCTAATTTATGAGTTCAAACCAGATGCTGCGGTGTGACATCATTCTACATGATGCCAACACTTCCCCTTGAAAAAGCCAAGGAAAGGATCCTGCTGTCCTGCCTTACCTGACAAGAACCAGGCCACAAACACCAAACATACAATTCCAACCTTTTTTTAGAGCCTGTGCACAACAAATGTGAACAAATGCTGCCAAAGGGCAGCGACTCTCAAAATTCACTGCTGGCCTGGGCCAAGCATCTCCCATCCACTGCTCCCAGCATCCCACCAGAACGAAGCTTCCAGCTCTTGCTGGGAAAAGACAAGACAAACTGCCCACAGCAAAAAGGGCAGCATACTTTTTAACGTATTCCAAGGCCCTGGTTTCAGATCCGTGTTCAATATTCGTTACTGAATGGAATTCCCCAGGAGAGAGCTTTATCCATGTGAACATTCCCTTTGTGTGTCCCAGACCCCCAAGCAAGAGAGTCATGGTCTTGCAAGAGATGGGACAAGCACGGATGGGGAACCATCGACTGCAGCCCTTGGATGCAGCTGGCAGTGGGACGTTTCCCCTGCCTACTGCAGCAGGACCGTGGGGGCACAGATGCTGCCACAGGGCCAGAGGCGGGTGGACCTGCAGCTTTCAAAAGGGGATTCAGAACGCAGCCCATGCCCAATTTACTGAAAGTCCACTGAGTGATGGCACTGGGTGCCAGCAGCTCCTGCCAGCCCAGGGATCGGCCCTGCATCTCTGCTGCAAGCAGTTCCATGATTCCACAGTGTCCCAGCGGGGCTGGAGCGCCGAGCACCGAGGGGTTAACACGCGGCGATGCGTTGTCCAAAAGCATCATCCCCGATTTGGGCAGCCTCGGCCCCGGGCTGCGCTGGGCAGCGCGCTGAGCCGACGTGACACGGCTGCCAGAGCTCAGGGGAGCACGGGGAGCTGCTGCTTCGGCATCACAGAGATCTCCGAAACAGCAAAGTGACCTTCGCGCCGAGTACATCTGCCGCAGCAGCGGCGTGATTATGCAGATGTTTTGATTCCTAATTCAGAAATAATAAGCGGTTCGCAGATTCCAAGTTTAAAAATATATTCATCATCTGGTTTCCGTAGCAGCACGTGTGCCATTGGAGCACCAGCAGAGTGCTGGGCTCGGCCACTCCCTCCTGCTGACCTTCAGGATGGTTGGGACACCTGGCTCTGAGCAGCCTGGGCTAGTGGAAGATGTCCCTGTACACGGCAGGGGGCTGGAGCTGGATGAGCTTTAAGGGTCCTGCCAACTCAAACCACTTTGGGATTCTGTGACACAAGAAGAGCATTTAGCATGATGCATGGGATGCTTTCCAGAGACAACTGTCCTGAGATGGTCCAGGCAGCATCATCCTGCTGCCCCCCAGGGAAGGAGGAGCTTGCAGCTCCTGAAGCCTCAAGGAAATGGCAGAAATCCCCACAGAGCCAAAAGCAGGGAGACAGGGGAAAGTGGATATGCTATTGGGGTGCTGGAGCACAGACACTTAAATGAGGGGGAGAATTTTAGGGTAGGGGGATTTTTGTTTTAATTTCCACTCTCTTTGATGACCTGACCACAGGGCTAAGGCTGGACATGCATCAGGACTAGGGTGGTCCCCTAGAGCTGCTGCAGGGATGAGCTGGGATGGGCCCAGGAGCTGCCTCCCCTCACTGAGCTCCTCTTCAGGGAGTAGGAGCAGCCCCAGGTGCCAAATGGAATCAATCCACAGCTTGGCTGCTCTGTTCCATGAGGGAGACGTGTGCTCCCCACCCCTCACCTCCCTGTGGAGATGCTGACGATGCTGATGCCCCCTCCCTGGTGCCTCCCTGGTTTCTGCCCTGGCTCACCCGCCTGGGAACTTCAACTGGGAAGGGGCACAAACGACAGGAAATGCTGCTGCTCCCATCAGCAGCCTAGATCCTGAGGAGTTTTATAAGGTAATCAAATATGCAAGAGATTCAACAAACTAATTTCAAGCACACACCTGGGGTCCTCTGATAATGTCGGCTGTGCATATACAGCACAAGGATTAAAATTTCATAGAGTCATGATTTCATCAGTCGCTAAACTACAAAGGATTAATTAACAGCCAGGGAAGAGCTCATGGCTTGGAAATACAGTCTTAGGGAAAATATCTATCTTGGCTCTCCAGATGTCACCACACAGACGAATAAAGCTTTGATGAAAACACTTTCTTATTATTAGCAACTCCAAAAACATTGTGTTTTTGTAGCTGGAATTAAGGATGCCCAATTCCAACCTGCCTCCGCCTCAATCTGGGCATTGTCACATGCCTCTCTGGAGGGCTGGTTTGGGCTCCTGGGATGTGACTGTCTGGCATACACTGGTGTTTCACACCTGTATTTTGGGGACAGGCAGAGATACCTCCCTTGGAGAGGGGATGGAGAACCCCAAGCATGCAGGAGCGCAGCCGTGGGCCTTGCCTTTGCTCTGAGCACAGAGCCTGCCCTGTGCTCACTGGCTTCCAGAGAGTCTCCCAAAGTATTCCTCATGCTGGCTGGGCTTCAAAAGTTTGGGAAGGAGAACAGGCGAGGGCCTCAGCAGGGGCAGTGCGAGTGGGGAGCAGCAGCATCCCCCTTCCCCGGGAAGATGAATTAGGGAGCTGTCAGCGAGGGACAGGCGCTGCAGCCGTGTTGCTGTACGGGGGCAGTGGAAGTGTCTTTGATTAATGAAACTGTAACGCTGGGCTGTTACACAGCCCTTCTCCGCCAGGAGAGATGCCCTCCGACAGGCTGGAAATGCCCTGCTCCACATGGATTCCCCAGATGCTTCTCCCAGCCCCGGACTGGTTCTCCTCCCATCCCATCTTTGCATCGCCTCCTCGGGAGTTCCCAGGGAGGACAAAGAACTAATTATTTCCAATTACAAGCTGGGAAGTGAACATTATGCACCTTGCCAGAGCAAGGTTTTGGGGAGCCCCAAGTGCCCAGGAAGAGGAGGTGGCAGCCAGGGAAGCACCTCAGCAGCTCAGGGACTGGGGCCACTGCTGCCCATCCAACTGCAAAATCCCCCTGGGAAAACACGTGTTTTTGGGAGAGACTGTGGAAATGGGAAGTGTCAAAGGAGCTCGCACGGCCTGAGCAGAGCTGTCGGCGCTGCCCGGTGCAGCACGTGGGACCGCGTCGCACCCACCGTGTCCGAGCTGGCTTTGCTCCCAAAAGCAGGGGAACATCTGCGCCAGGGAGCGAGCAGCCGCTGCTGGAACCAGGCTGGAGCCCGTCAGCTCACGGCAGAGCCGTGCGGGCAGATGCTGCTCGCTGCTGCAGGGGCACAGCGGCAGGGCCACGGCTCCGGCACCCTTCCCCTGCGGCTTCACCCTCCTGCGCTGCTGCCAGCGCCGGGGCACCAACAGGAAGACGCTGCCTCAGCTCTCCATAATTAGTTTTGCTCAGTGTACAACATGTTTTGCTGAAAAATAAATAAATACCTTCCTGGCGAGCCAAGCTCTGAGCAGGACGCCAGCACTGACAACACGCTCCACTCCCCCAGGCCCCGGCCAAAAGTACGCGGCGTCCCGGACCCGGGCGTTGCTGAGCCATCCTGGCACGGTGGTACCTCCCCAAGGAGGCTTGCTCACGATTAATTCATTTATGAGCAGCCTCATCCCCTCCCCAACATGCACAACAGGTTCCATGCAAATTCGGGAGCTTTTAAATTATACCGTTAATGAAAGCAAATAAAGGCAGTTAAAAGGCAATTTGCTCAATTGGTGTTAATATTTAAGCACAGCATGTGCAAAAACGAGATCGCAGAATTTGGTTTTTCCATGAGAAAACTTTTGGTCCTGACTTTCCTGAAGAAAGGATGGCTCATGCCAGTGAATGCTGTGCCCAGGGTCAGGTCTGGAGCCCCCTTGGCAGCAGCCAGCCAGTCTGTTTGTTAAGGAAATGTCCCCTGTGTGCCCCAGCAGCTCCACAATCTCCACAACGCTGGCAATTCTCCTCTGTCAAGGCATGCAACTGCCACCCCCACAGCCCTAGGCCTTCCTGAAAATCTTTCTTGAGGGCAAAAACGCAGGGACAGTGGGAGCCCTGAGCACCCCTGTGGGACTCGAAACACGCGTGGCAGAGGTGCCACAGGTATCACTCCCAGCACTGCAGCCCCAGTGCATCCCCAGCTCAGCGTGCCATTGTCACCACATGGAAAAACCTCAGTGTGCTGGGAACGTGGTGGCCATCGTGCCAAAAAACAGCAAGGACAAACCAGCATGCAGGACAAGCTGCCCTGGGATACCTGAGGCATCCCTGCCAGGCACTCTCTGGTCATTGCTTCCCGCACCCACAGTGTGATGTTGATTTTGTAATGGTTACAAATTCCTAAATAAAACTGGAAACAGTGACCTGGCACCAAATTATCACAGGCAAAAGCGGCTGATGATGCCCCTCAGTGCAGCCCGCTTCTGGCCATGCTCTGGCTCAGGCATAAATGCATAAATTCACTTTCAAAACAGGAGCTGCCAGTGAATGAGACCTCGATTTCTAATGGTTGGAAATATTTTGTACACTCTGCTGCTCCCTCTGTACCCCTTTGTCGGGGCTGAGGGCTGACGGCTAAAGCGGGTACCAAAAGACCATCTGTAGCTCCCCTCTTTACAGAGAAGTTTAAATAGGGGGATGAATGAGCACAGGAATTAATGAATGATAAAGCCGTATGGTCCCAGTCAGCCTCCTACGCCGGGATGTGGCATTCAAACCCTCCCAGCCTTCTGCCACAAAGAGAGGTTTCTAAGCTACAAAAAAAAGGGAGGAAAAAAAAGGGGGGGGGGATGGTGCATGCAAGTTTTTAACAACAAATGCAGTGACTTGCCTCCAGGTTCCCACTCGATTTCCCTGTGCCAGGCCGGGGGAAAGGCACGTGGGAGGGAAAATCGGGGGTTTCCCCAGAGCCACCTGCAATTCCCCTTGATAGCGAGGAGGTGAGAGCACTCCATCTGTGTGCTGGGTGGGGGATGCAGAGAGGGCACCCTGCGGTCTCACACCAGCAAGGGGGGGCAGATTTTGGATAAGCTGCCTGCACTGACCATGCTGCATCCACTTGGCCAGCCTTTGCAGCATCTGCCACCCCACCTTATCCATTCAGGACAACTTAAAGATGCCTGGTAAAAACTCAGGAACCTGGAAAGGCTGAAGATGCACATCCATTAGAAACCAGCTCTACCAAAAAAAGGATAAAAAATAAACCCAAGGCTTAAGGAATAGAAATGAAGCCTGCTCACCAGTGCCAGAGAAAAGATGCTCCAGCTCACAGTACAGCTGGCTGGAGATTAACAGGTGATACCCAGGGAAAGACAAGGACATGGAGGGAATCACTGCCGTTGCTTTTGGAGGGCTCCTGACAGCCCAGACACACTGACAAGGCAAAGCCAGGATCACACACCCCAAATCAGTTCAAATCCTGCTCAAGAATCAGAGTCTGCTGGGAGGGAATGTCTGTCTCCAAAACAACCCAGAAGAAGCAGAGGGAGTGTGGTGCAGTACTGGAACACTACTTGTGTTTTAAAAGCTGTCATGTGTAAAGCATTAGTGGTTTTGAAATTGCATTCTCAAGTTAATTAAATGGACAATCTTTTGTACATAAAAAGTGAAAGTACACAATCAAAAGCAGGGAAGAGGACGTGTCTCTTTGGAGCAGGGTGCTGCCTCTCCTTGCCCACTCTCCTGATCCGGGTATCCCAAGGGAGCCAGTGTCCTGGTGTGCCAGCACAGCGCCAGGGAGGCTGTTTGCTCTGTCCTGAAGCATTCACATCCCCAAATCCCAGGCCTGGGCACTGCACTGACCCATCCCATGAGTCCATTTTCCCACAGGAGCCTCACAGGAGGGGTTTCCTCTGTACAGGGACATTTTACTGGCTGATGGCAGTGCGAACACCCGTGGCACTTATCTCTGCTGCAGTAAAACACCGACCTTCAGTTTTAGGCAGGAGGTAATGTTCACCATCGACTGGATCCACCATAAGCTGTTGATAATTACTATTATCTCTGAGTAAATCTTGTGAGAGGTCAACAGTTTTATAAAAAACTTGCAAGCTGTATCTTTTACCTTCCAGCCTCATATCTGGGTCAAAAGGTCAATTACTGCATCTTGCTGAGTTGGGATTTCAGAAAAAAAAAGTCTGTTCCCACCCCAAAGCTCCACTGGTGCATGAGGGAAGTGAGCAGGCACCCACCCTTGCACAGGCAAAGCACCCAAACTCTTGGGCTGAGACCTCCAGGGGAAGAGTTGTCTCAAGTCAGGGCTATCCCTGTTCATGATCTGAGCTGGGCTGGCTGCTCGCAGACGAGGGGCTGGGGCCCCCAGCGAGCACGGGGACGCAGCCAAGGGCTCCTCTGCGTCACTCCGGCGAGCGCACGGTCCCTGCCTCGTGGCCCGTGGCTCGTGGCACAGCGCTCTCAAGATGCCAACCCCACTGTGAGTGGGCAGCTGCCTCCCTGCGCCGGCTGCACAGAACGAGTGCTCAAACGCCTGGGCTCTGCTCCCACACCTGCCCGCAGAGGCGGCAAAGCAGAGCAGAAACCCTTGGAGAGGCTGGGAGAAGCCCCAGAAACGGATGAAGCTGTGACCACACTCTGATCCCACCTGCCTCCCCGTGCTCTGCATCACCAAAGATCATCCTGCTGTTATTTTACCCCCTGCCAGGATGCTGCCAGGATGCTGCCAGGCAGCTCTGGGCAATAGCTCGTTTGGGAAGCAAAAAAATCCTCGGGTGCTGCTGCAGCCCCTCCCGTGAGCGCAGCCCGGGCCCGCGGAGCATTGCTCAACTGCTCGGCAGGCAGGTGTCATAAACAAGCAGGCACATGGCAAACATATCGATTTCCCAGAGCTTATCGCGCAGCAACCAGTGCTCAGTTACCAGGCTACTTTAATATGTAATTTACTGCCAGAAGGGAGAGTGGGGCTGAGGCTGGCTGGAATATTTACTGTGGGATGGACGGGGAGGTGGAAGGTGTGAGCAGAAGGGAAGTACGGTGTCTCCTGTCTCCAGCCATCCTTAGTATTTTCTAACTATTAAAAAAAACCCAACCCCTTGCTGCTGTGATGGAGTGTTTACACAGATGCCATTAATCTTCTTCTGCAAGTGCTTATACTATGAAAATATAGTCTTAGCTGCCCGGGCTCTCCATCTCCTTAATTTAAATTCAGATGCTTAATTTCTGTCCAAACAGAGCCCACAAAAATTACCTCCATCCACTTCTGATGCTCAACTTGCCTCACCATCTGAGAACTGCCTGTCAGAGTGGGGAGGGACCCAGGTGGGAGCCTGGAAAACCAGGAGAGGGCTGGCATTTCAAAGGCTCCTCCTCTCCAGCCTAGACAGGACCAGATGTGACAGCCAAAACCTCAGCCCAGCCTGAGATGCTGCTCCCACCCTGCATCCAGTCACCCCCTGGGAGGGGGATGCTTGCCCTGACTCAGCACCTCCGCCTGCCTGCGGAGGTGTTTTGCCAGCAAGCTCTCCCCAGCCCATCAGCAGGGTTTTAGTCGGGACAGAACCATCCTGTCTCCCTCCTCGCCCTGTCCTGCATCCCAAGGTAGTTTGCAGATGTGACCCTCAGGAGAATCCTGGGGTCCACGGGAGGTTGGTGTTTTCAGGACACGATATTTTAAAAATCCTTCTTGTATAGTACCTCTCAGTAGAACTTTTGGAATTTACAAGATAAATACTGGTAATTTGATTCTTATCTTCTTCAAATCCAATTCTAAGGCAATTCTCTGTAAAGGACACTAATTATAGCCCAAGGGGAAAGAAAAGGTAACCCATCAGTGAGAACACACTGGAAACGTTTAAAGGGGTACAGGGCACTGAAAAGTTAAATAGATTTCAAATCTGCTCTTGCAAGAACAATAATATGTTGGGTGAAAATGATGCTCAGCAACATTCCTGCTCCCCAGCTTGTCCTCCCCGTGGGCAGCTCAGTGCTGTGCTGCAAGTGTCAGCAGCTGGGGCTGCATCCAGATTGCTCTGCACATCCTTTTGGGGCTGCCTGGCCAGTCAAGAGCTGGCCTGGGACAGGCAGCAGTGCAGGGACAGCCCCATCTCTGTGCCCAGACAGTCCTGATTCTTTTTACCCTCATTTCCCTGGCATTATTTACTAAGGAAAAGGCAAAGTTTATACACACAGGGGAATGTAACCAGCAACAGACACTGAAAATGACAAAACCATCACTCGTTAGTACAAATATTATGGATTTTCCAACAAACACCCCTAAACATGGGATATTCTTGCTGCAAAACACATCTGGAGGCAGGAGCCCCCACATGCTCCAGCCACCAAATGGTTCTCTGTTCACTGCTGAAGAGCACCCTGAAGAGGTGGAGGATGGTGGGGAGAGTGCATCGACCACTGCCACACGGCACAGCCCGAACATTACAGCTCCTATAAAATAATAAAACCCCAATGCCAGGATGCAGAGCCAGGATGAGGCAGAAGATAATGCAGGAAGAATCAAAGGGATCTGGCAATCCAAATGGAGTCTTGTTTAATGAGTGCTGCCACAGGCTGTCGTTCCACAGGCATTAACATCCATCGTTACCATCCCTTCCAAGACGACACAGTCATTCCCTTTAACACGGTGACACTTGCAGCTAACTCATGTCTGACCCAGACAGCCAGGGCAGACGCCGTGTGAGAGGTGACCAGAGGTAATTGAAAATACACTCGCCGCAGAGCAGAGCAGAAGGGCTGCCTCAGCAGCAACCCTGGGTGCAACAGGTGACAGCAGTGGCACCTGGAGGATGACCGTCATGGGCACACGGTAAATCAGCGCCTTGCTGAGGCAGCGCTGGGCTGCCCGGGGCACAAGGAGCAGCAGAGCCACGGTCCCTGGGTCCCCAAAGGACACGGTCCCCAAAGCACACGGTCCCCAAAGCACACAATCCCCAAAGAACACAACCCCAGAGCACACAGTCCCCAAAGCACACAGCCCCCAAAGCACACAGCCCCAGAGCATACAGTCCCTAAAGCACACAACCTCCGAGTACACGGTCCCCAAAGCACACAGCCCCAGAGGACACAGCCCCAGAGCACACAGTCCCCAAAGAACACAGCCCCAGAGAACAAAGCACCCTGCCCCAGAGGACGTGGTCCCCAGAGCAGCAGTGCAGCTCTGGCACCTCGGTCTCCGTGGCTGCACGCCGCAGCACCGCACGCGGTGGCGATGGAAGGGCCCTTCCTCGACACAGGGATTGCTGGCAGGAAGCTCGCCATGCACGGCCGCCTCGTTCACTTGGCAACACAGGTGCTAATTAAGGAGCGAGCTGTTCTCCTCCTCTGAGGATGTGGCACAGCTGCCAGCGGTGGTGCAGCCTTTGGTGCCCCACCATGTGGCAATGCCACGGGGGGAGAAGGTGAAAAGCACCCTGAGTGTCATCCTCAGGAGACGCCCATCTCTGTGACCCCTCACTCAGCCCCCCAGCACCACGGTCTCTTCTTCTGCCTTCCTCTTCCCATCTTCTGGCCAGGCAGAGCTGGACTGGTCTCTCTCCCAGTGCAAGGTCCAATGTGAGCTCTCCTCCCAGCACTGCCTGCACCCTTAGCACACAACCCACTTGAGGCCCCACCACCCATGAGCTGGTCACAGCCCGCTCCAGGGCAGCCTGCCACAGATCCCACGCTGCTAAATAATGCATTGGGCAGAGCTCACTGCTGCAAGGGAAGGACGACAAACATTTCTGCACTGCTTTAAGTTACATTTGGTTCAACGCTGAGGGAAGAGCTGCCTCCAGCTAAAGGGTCAGAGAAGCCAGAAATCAATATAAGCGCTTGCCTCTGCATCCCGAGATCCCAGTGTCCCTCCCCAGATCCGTGGGCAGGGTTGGGCTCGGGGAATCCCACAGGCAGGTCTGGGAGTATCTCCTGGCAGCCCTGGTGCTGCCCCACTCTCAGGTACTGCTGACTCAGCACCCTGCAGGCTAGGAGCTGCCAGTGGCCCAGTTCTCACCACAACACCCATTTCCTACAGCCCTGCCCTATAAGCAATCTTCCCCACAGCCCCAGAAATGCAAATTCCAAAATCCCCCAAGAAACCCCAACCAAATGCTCCCCTTCAGCTAGGGTGATGATGAACTGAAAGGCCAGGGGAGGCATAATGAAATCAGGACAGCATTTCCCCATCCCTCACCCAAGGACAAGACAGGAACCTGGGAAGCAAAACCAATTGCTTTTCACTTTTCTTCCACTGGGAAGGTTTTCATTCAAGTTAAAATGTTCCTAAGATGATTCCTGCTACAGGGAAGCAGGTTTCATTGCACATGCTGGTTCCCACCAAGGCAACACACGTGCAAGAGAAGGCAAGAGCAGTGTGGGCAGAGCTGCCCAAAGAGGCTTCACGTGTGACAAGTGCCTGTGGTCACTGCTCTTACTTGCAGGAGTGCCCTGCCCTGTGTTCGGCACTTGGGATCTTTTCTACGAACAGGGGGAAGGAAGAAAGAGAAGAGGAAATCACCTCGTTCCGGGTAAAAACAGCAGAACACGCTGGAGGGGGGCAGGTGGGCGGCAGAGGTTTCGGTTCTGAGCGCCGGGCCGTTTCGCAGAAAGGGGCCCCGGTGCGTGGGCTGGCGGCACTCGGCCGTGCCCCGACCACCCAGGACCCAGCCCGGTGCCACGGGGCCGGGGCAGGGCACGGGCAGGGCAGGGGGCTCGGGGGCTGGTGAGGCGCGGGCGCTGCACGCCGCCGCTGCCTTATCTCTCCCATGCAAAGGCCGGCTGCGACCACAGCCCGTGCCCGGCTGAGATAAGATCCGCCACCTGCGCTGCCTGAGCCGCGCTGAACTGCCCAGACTGTACAGTCACAGAGCCCCTAATAGGGTCTCTGCACCGAGCACCCCTCTGCACATCCTCTCTGTGCACCCCTCATCAGGGAACCCTTTTCTGCTACAATTTGCACATCCTATTCCAGACCTGTGACAGCAGAATGGCTTAGATTGGGAGGGATCTTAAAACTCATCCCACTTTCAACCCTCTGCCACAGGCAGGGACACCTTCCACTATCCCAGGTTGCTCCAAGCCCCATCCAGCCTGCCCCAGGAATGGGGCAGCCACAGCTGCTCTGGGAGCCTGTGTCACAGCCTTACCACCCTCACAAGTAAATGCGATGCCTGAGTTCACAGCCATCTCTGCTCCTGCATGACAGCAAAGCCCTGAGAAACCAATAGAACAGCCACAGACACTTCCAGTGAAATCTGGAAGGCAACAAGCTGTCCCAAAAGCCTTGTGCTGCCATGCACATGCACTTTCAAGAACAACGGCTGGATTTTGGTTGAGTTTTTTAAAAACACAGCCTCTGCTGGTGAAACTGGATTTCTTGGAGTCATACACTTCCTGGGTTTACTCTGTGCACACCAAAATTAGTACAACCTGTCCCTAAATACCATAATAAAAAACATGTAGTAAGCGCTTTGCCTTTATTTAAGTCAGTGGTGGTTTCAAGCAGGATGAATCATGCTTCCTCCTTAGCACTCCTTTCTAATATGATTTACTATAAATACTGCATGGAGATGAGAATGAGGGAAGGTCACCAAGGGCACAGCTTGTGGAGTCCAGCACCATCCCCAGACTCAGTGGCAAAAGCATAAAAGCACATTCAGTAGTTATGATGGAGTGGCAAACCACATGCCAGTTGTAACTGGTGCAGTACCTGGTGTGGAAATCATAGAATCAAATCACAGAATCCTGAACCCAAAAGGATCAACATCCAACTATTGGCACTGCACAGAACAGCCCCAGAAAACCCACCACGTGCCTGAGACCATTGTCCAAATGCTCCTTGAACTCTGTCAGGGTTGGTGTTTGGGAATCACAAAGGTTGGGAAAGACATCTGACCAACCACAGCACTGAGACCGACCTTTCCCCAGCACTGCCAAACCCACTGCTAAAACACGTCCCCAGGTCCCCTGCTACGCATCTGCTGAAGCACGCTGCTGGCGATGGGAATGGCCTGGTGCTTGGGGCTGTGGGTTTTTTGAGCTCCTCTTTGTTTTTATGCTCAGTTGACATTTCCCCTCTTTACAGGTCATCAAGGGGACAGCAAGCCCCTTCCTGCCCCCCACAAGCTGCGGATGGATGAAGGTGCATTTTGCCAAGCAGGGGTGCCTGGGTGCCCTCGGCGGTGTGCACCACAGCATCGCCCGTGCTGGCACCAGCGGCTCCCCCGCTGCCGCGCTCCTGGCGCGGAGCGAGCTCGGGGTTATCGGCCCGGCTGATACACGCTGATAACCAGCCCGTCTCCCGCGCCGACACCGCTAACAAAGCAGGGTGTTTAACGCTGATTTATGGCGGCCGGCCGGCCCTAGCCGGGCTTTGCGCGCCTTGCAGCGCTCGCGCCTACGCGGAGCAGCTTTTCCTCAATCTCACACTGCCGGCTTGTTTGCTAAACAACGTGCCAACAAAACAGCAATGAGACAACCAAGGCCGATGGAAACCTGAACCAGCACAGCAGGGCGTGTATCCAACCATAATCTACTTAAAATCAGTTAAGAACACTACAGCGAAAATGATCCGGGCGGCCCTGGCCCCTGGCCAGCGCGTAAGCCTGGGCCACAAAGGCTCGCTCCCGCAACCCCGATTTTAGGGCAGTGCTCCCTCCTTCAGATGCAGAGTGACCTCCTGCCGAAAAGAGGAATCGACCTCTTGTGAATGACATGGTCCAACAGCACTTGTACTCCTCCAAAGGAACCTGCTGCTCTGCTGTCAGCACAGAAGTTACCCAGAGCACTGCCAACATGAACCAGCGTGTTCCAAACCGGAACCAAGAGGTTCAGGCACGCCTCAGCCTGGATAAAGATTATCCAGAACGGACACAGAGGTGATGCTCCTGAACACCCCACAGCAGGTCTGAGCAACTGGGCTTAGCCTGGGAACAAAAGTAGATGTCACGGCTGCACTGGAAACTCATCAGCCGATGTTAAAAAGGTGTCTGGCCACATGCAGACTCCCCTGCCATGTCTGCACTTATTCCAAACGATGCAAGAACATTTCCTTGTTGCTCATATGACATCCTGCCTGAAATTCCCTTTGTGCCACCCTCCCTGTTTCAGCTGGTACCTGTCACACCACCAAATTCTACAAGGGCCAGGGTGCACGCCAAGCTCTGTCCACCAGCTGCAGGGTAGGATGCAGGTCCCTTCCAGCAAAGGAGAGAGCGATGCCCTGCAAAGGAGTGATCCCACCATAAAGCGCTGAGCCGGGCTGGGGAGAAGAACCCCTCACCGGCAGAGTGACACAAGCCAGGACTGCCGGGTGAGGAGGAATGAATGGAATAGGCTAATTTACACAGGAAGTGAGCACTTACCAGACCCTTCATCCCAACACACAAAACCCTCTGCCATATCTGGAAGCAATTACACCCAGTTAACATGATCTGCCTGCCACTAAAATTAACTGCAAACAGAAATATTTTTCACTTTTGCAACAGGAGATGCCATGGCCCCGTGTTTGGCTGCCGGGAAATATTTAGTAATTACTCATTTAAAGCCTCTCTTGAAGCTGTCAAGGGGGGCAGGGGGGGAATAAAAGAAAAATCTTGCTAATTGCAGGCAAAAAGGAAAATGCAGATCATTTTACTCTATCCAAGGAAAACAGATTTACAGACTGGTGTAACTAAAGAGCCAATATCCCGCAGAAGCAGGGAAGGCTGCAAGAATGCTCTGTCACCAAGAGCCCAGGCTGCCCTGCACCACTCCCGTTCTCCACAGGGAAAGGAAGAAAGGGTGGACAGGGTCACCCCTGGACCAGCAGAGGCTCTCTGAGGGGCCCTCTGTACCGCTGTAAAGGCAAAGTAACCAACACCACTGTGCGAGGCGTATCGAGGACTGAGGATACTCTGCAGATCTCATCGAGCTGCTGCAGCAACAGCCAGCTCTGGGCAAAAGCACCCAAGTGTCCTCAGTGCAGCAGGTTTCATGCACTGGGGTCCCAGTCCTGCAGCCAAAGGGGTCCTGGTCCCTGGGAACTGAGCGGTGCTGGGGAAGGGGCTGCACACCAGGCAGAGAGCAGGCAGGGACCCCTTCACACCAGTGGATGTCCCTCTGCAAGGTGTCAGAAGCAGAGGCATCATGGGCAGGAGAAACCAGGGTTTTACCGGGCAGGGGGAAACAAACAAGCAAACTAACTAACAAAAACATACATAGAAATACGGGTTTTCTGGTGGGAACCTCAGAGCTTCCCTTTCGAACGCAGTGCATGCATAACTAAACTGCTGCAGAATAATGGATAGAATAATGTGGAGGCCAAAGGGGGCTTTTCTCCCTCCACACTTGGAGCTGAGTATGGAAATGGTTAAGTTATCCACTGAATAAATCAAAAGTTCAAGGCTGCAACATACCACGTTGTATTCCCCCTCTGCCCATGACAAGAACCAGAGAGCCCCCGAAATCCCAAGCATCCTGCGCGGGGTCTCGGCCAGCGCTCACAGGTTACACGCTCGGGGTCAGCGCTGTGGACCTTAGCTGCAACATTCATTTCCTGAGCGGGGCACGTCCCCCTGCCCATAAAGCTAATAAGAGCTTCCTCGCCCGGCTGCCCTGCACCGCGGCCCGGCAGCGGGAGCGCTGGTTTCCATTAGCCCCTTATGATGCCAGGTGCCGCTAATAAGGCCCATCAACAAGAAACAAGAGCTGCCAGGTCATCCTCCAACTCTGGAAGTAATCACGGGCAGAGTTTGGGGGGCTGCTGCCCTGGCTTTTCCTTCCCTCCCCCCCTTGCTTTCCATTTTTCCTCCTTTTTTTAAAAGTTTAAATTGCAGTGGAACATAAATTGACAAATGCTTAAAATAAAATAAAAAACAACTACTGTATTTGGCTACTGAAATTAACACTAATAACATCTCACAAAGCACTTGGGATTCGATTTATCACGTTTATTGCTTTAATGGTGCACTGCATCTGTTTCTCACTGTGACATACTGAGCAGTGCCAACGTGCCTAATGGCATTAGCAGTACAACGCTCAGCTAATCCAGGTGGGGAGAGGGGAGGTGAGGCTGCCAGAGGAAGAGCCAAAGGCTGGATCCCCATGGGAAGCTGCAGTTTTCCCAAGCAGGAGCATTTCAGACCGTGGGAGCATCGATGCCTGGCCCTGAACACTGGTGCTGCTGGTAGCAGACAGGCAGATCCACTGCTTTTCTGTCCTTCAATGGGAAAAGAGGGCACAAATCTGGAGCTGGGGCACAGTGGCTGGCCAGCAGCCACTGGGATACAGCGAGCCTCCTTACCCTTGTCATTAAACCCTCCACTGGCACACACACATCTTTAGCTGACAGCTCAGCCACGGAACCTCAAAATGCAGAACAGAGCTGACAGTTGGAATGGAAGCTTTCCTCAAGGTACATCCCCCCTGTATGACACCTTCCACCAAAATCGCTCCATGAGGAGCATTCACCCACCACTGGCCTCCACCATGACACCATCCCCATTAAAGCACTTTTGCTCTCCAGACCAGCATCTCCATCTCACACTGACACCTGTGCTGCCAGCAGCCGCATCACTGTGGCGGGTGAATTCCCAGGCAGCATTGGCTTGGGGTCCTTGACTGTGCCATAAATGAAGCATATGGGATCACATCCCCATGGCTGCCTTCCCAGTCACTATCACTTTATAAAAGACATAGTTTCATTTTTTTAAAGTTTTAAGGTATTTAACTTCCCGATGACAAATTATGCCAGGCTCAGTTGGCAGCTCGGCACAGCTCTCACCTTACAGCCTTGAGGTATTCCTTCACAAAACAGCCCCCAAAAGGGCCACTGAACTATGGCTTTTTTGTCTGCAATTAGAAGTGACGATCAATACTAACATTAGATTAAGTTTGAACTTTGCTGAACCCAGAAGGAAATCTTTTATAAAAAAAAATTAAAGACTCGACGACTCAATCTACACTCAATTAGTCAAAATCATAAGCTTGGTAAGGGAGAAAGAAAATGGATCACGCAGCAGCCAGTGGGTTCAGGGACTTGAAAACCCTGGTCAGAGGCAGTGCCCAG
Organism: Chloebia gouldiae; assembly: GCA_003676055.1. Classification (NCBI taxonomy): domain Eukaryota; kingdom Metazoa; phylum Chordata; class Aves; order Passeriformes; family Passeridae; genus Chloebia; species Chloebia gouldiae. The sequence goes on from QUSF01000324.1 coordinate 62,369, forward strand.
GCTTGTGGCCACTTGGCCCCCCAAAGGTCACAGCTCAGTGCTCCTGGGTATGACACAGCACAGACAATGCTGCCACGAGGCCAAGGAGCCGTGTTGCCACACTGGGCCAGGGCAGATGACCGTGCCTCCGGCACTGTCTGTCACCCAGGGCCAGTGGCCCCCTGTGCTTGCCGAGGCCAGGCCAACCCTCTGCTCTGCTTTTTCCTGCACATGCTTCCCATACTAATGAAGACAGGAACAACACTCAGAAGGCTCCAAGACTATAAACATGTATGTTTACACTTCTATAGGCATGTGTGTGTGTAAACAAACAGCCCTGCCATATGCATGGGCTGCCTGCGCTCTGCAAACAGGCTCGGCACGCACCGGCTCACCGAGCTCCCTGCGGATCCAGCGGCATTGGCGCTGGGTGGCTTCGGGCTCTGTCACCTGCTGGGGCTTGGCACATGGAAGCTGTCACACCGGCAGCCAAGCACCCCACAGAACAGTGAGGTACCCCTGCCCCTGGCCCCCAGCTCACCACAGCTGGGAGCGGCTCTGATCGGGCACCTCCGCCTCGCATCGGGGTCGGAAAGCAAAACCACAGCAGCGAGTGCAACGGCAGAAAGAGGTCAGCAAAAGTCAGCGAGAGACACCGTGGTGCCCCCGGCACATCCTGCCCCCCTCCAGCCGATTGGGGAGGTGGTGGCCAGACCCCAGCGTGGGGCGCAGATCCCTGGGCCCCTCAGCACCAGGCAGCGGAGGGAAGAGGAGCCCGCAGCCAGCACGGTGCAGCTGCCACCAGAGCTGCTCCGGCAGAGAGCTGCAGATCCCAGCCCAGCGCAGATGCTGTTTAACAGCTCCATGAATACAATAGGATCCCACAAATCCTCCCCAAATGGTAATTCTCACAACATATTAGAAAGCAAACACTATAAAAAAGCCACATGAGACCCTGTCTACACACAAACCGCCTGGGATTTAGACTTTGGGGGCCGGGGAGTGAGTTCATTGGACTGTTACCCAATGCCTTTCAACACGGACAGTCTTACAGATCAGTTTAAACACGGCTCAAAGGATTTGGCTAACCCTGCAAAGTTTGCCAGCGCCAGGTGATCGGTCAGAAAGCAAGAACAGGCAAACAGAGTTTGGTGCTGGCTTCAGCAACTGCCTTTAAGGCTCCACTGGCAGGAGCCAGCGCTGAGCTCCATGCTCCGGGCAGACCCCAGCCCTGCGGAGCACGGCGTGTGCCCAGCCTCACGATAAGATCACGAGTAAGTGAGAAATAAGCTACGGCTTCAGCTGCGGCTGTCAGAGCACGCTGAGCCCGGGAAGGCGCTGCGAAATAGGGGCAGCCGTGCTGGACAGCTGGGCCACGCTCCCTCGCCTCCCGACCCGCGGGGAAGGGTCTGACCGCGCAGCTCTCCCTCCCTCGGAGCACATTCACGGCTGGCCACGGGAGCCTCCGGACAGCGCCAGCATCGCCCCCACCGAGGCCACAGCGACTGCTGCTTGCAGGGGGAAAGGGAGAGCCTTGAGAGCGTGGCAGAAAGGCACGTTAAAATTCTCCCTGAGCCCTCACTGCAGCTCTGCCGGTGACGTTCGGTCTGCATCACCGCACGGCCGCGGCGGCTCCGGGGACGTAACCAACGCCAGCCGCGGCTCTCCCGCCTGCGAGAGGGGGAGGAACAAAGCCCAAGGCGGCCGTGCCCCCGCACGGAGCCGGGGGAAGGCTGCTCCCCGCGGGGTCCGTGCGGCGGGGCGATGCCGGCAGCCGCGCAGCCCCGCGCACGGCGGAGGATCCCGGCCCGGAGCGCTCCCGGGCTGAGCCGGCAGCCGCTGCCCCGGCCGCCCCGCCGGAGGCACGTGCCGGCACGGACCGGCCCCGGAGCCTTATGTGCACCACGACTAATTAACCTGTTGATTCATTAAAAACCTGACAGGGCGCGCGGCCAGGGGAGGCAGGGAGAAGCTACGGCACCATGCCGGGGATGTCTTGCCTAGGCGGGACGCTGCTGTCCTGTGGCGGGGCTGCAGCCGCAGCGGGGCCAGGGCAGCGCTCACCGAAGCACGTTCAGAGCCACGGGATTTGAGCGGCGACGCGGATTTTGGTGTGGTAATTAACGCGGCTCCCTTCCCCAGCCAAATGAGGGAAGAAGCCTTGGTCCCTGAACCACGACCAGGAGGCAATAAACAGCGGAACACTGAGCTCACGTGTGAGCTCACCACCAGCACCCAGCCCGCAGCAAGCCCGCAGGGTGCGGGGCTGGGAGTGAGCACAGACCCCCACCCCGAGCAGGGGAGCCCCGAAGCCGCACCTGCAGCTGTTGGAGGTTCAGCCCTTCACCTTTCCCGCAGGGACAGACCCGCGGCTCTGCGGCAGCCCGAGCCCTTTGCGCTCGCCCCGGCGTTACCCAGCCTGACCCCCGCGCCACTTTCTGCGAAGTGTAAATGTTTCATAAACCGGAAAGCTGAGCGGCACAAAACCCCCCAGGCTGGCAAGTCACCACATGTTGCCACCACTGCCCATGCTGGCGTGCCCCGGCAGTGGCACAGGGGGGGCAGCTCTCAGCAGAGCGGGCGAATGCTGCCTGTCCCCACTGCTTCTCTCCACACGCAGATCCCTCAGCTCAAAGGGTAGCAACTGTGAGCTGCTTAGTTGATGCCAGCCAGGGAAACTGGTGGTGCTTATGCTCGCAGGAAACACCGACGGCCCCAGCTCATCCGGGCTGTCCCCAGCCAGCACTCACTGGAAGGAACCTTCTGGCACGGTAACCAGACTTGAGGAAGCTGCAAGAGCCATCCCTCTGAGAATGCTACCCCACAAGCTGGTCTGGGGGTACCTAACAGAAACTTTGCACCAGCGCATATGACACTAAGTTAGAAACCAAAACCCTCTGGTGAGATCCTGGCTGCCCGGTGCAGCATGCCACAGCACGGCCTCGGCACTCACCTGTGCTGCTCGAGGGTCTCGTTGTCCGGCAGCTCTGCCCCACACACGCTGCACTGCTCACCCAGGGCTCTGCTCTCTGTCTTCATGCCGGCTGCCAGCTCCCCCAGCTTGCTGAACAGCTCCCGCTGGATGAAGCCCTGGGGCAGCAGCCCACCATAGGCGCTGAAGTCCATGGAGACAGCCAGGGCCGGCTGCACGTGCAGGGCGGACGCCGCAGTGGGCGGCACGCCGAGCACCGGCTCAGTCTTGTGGTTCGGCAGCAGAGAGTAGATGCCCAAGGGCTTCTCTCCCGGGGCAGCAGCAGACGGCTCCGGCCCCAGTGGCAGCCCCTGGCCAGGCTCAGGGGGTGGCTCGGCACCCTCCTCACGGGTGTAGTGCAGTTCACGGGCACTGGTGATGACACTGCTGCGGGTCGGGGTGCCAGGTCCTTCCTTGCCCTTCTCGTCAGGCTTCTCCCCACCGGAGGCACCGGGCTCGGCTGCCCGGGGGCTGTCATGGCTGGAGGCCTCATCCACCTGCATTGATTCAGTTTTGACTTCGGCGAGGCCAGAGGGGCGGCGGGTGGTGGCAGAGCGTGAGTCCTCGGGGGCACTGGGTGGCAGGGCGCCCTGCAGCAGGGACTGCCCGATGGTCATCAAGCTGTCCACCGCCGCCTTGGTGGGGCTCATGGAAGAGAGGGAGCAGTAGGATGCGGAGGCAGAGGGGCTCTGCTCCACTGTGGCTGCCAGCAGATTCTGGCTGGCCATGCCAGCATAGCCACCCTCCTCACCAGTGGGCTTGGAGATGAAGAGGCCCTTGATGTACCTTGACTTCTTCTCCTCCTCCTCCTCAGTGGTGGTGGCGGCACCTCCATCAGCCATGGCGACCTCAGTGTCATTGTCCTCAGAGGCCTGTATAGTCTCCAGGATCTTCAGGCACTGCTCCTCCAGGTACTCAATTTCCAGGATCTCGGCAGCATAGAGCAGGTCATCCAGGTCCTCAACCTTGGCTTGTAGGGTGGCAGTGTATGCGTACTCCAGGATCTGCTGGAACGTCTTTGGCGAGAGGAAGTCCAGGGTGTAGTGCTGGCTGTTGCGGTGGAAGAGGATCTCGAACATCTTGCTGGTGCAGGCCAGCACAGTCCGGTGCGCGTGGAACTCCTGGCTGTCCACCATGATGACCACGTCGCACAGCGTCCCCGCCAGGCGCATCTGGTTGGCTTTGTGCAGCAGCCCGGTGGGGTGGCAGGGGTTCTGCAGCTGGATCAGCCCCATCTTAGTCAGATCCATGGCGCGCCCCAGGCTCACACATCAGGGTGTCTCGCCGTCGCTCAAATCTGGGACCAGCTTTGTGTGCCGACTATCTGCGAAAACAAAAGGCGGAGGGGGAGAGGAGCGGAGCGGGAAAGGGGGAGCGGGGAGGGAAGAGACGAAGGAGAGAGAAAAGGGGAAAAAAGAGAAAAAAGGGGCGAGAGGAAAGCCGGGGGGAGAAAGTAGAGGAGAAGGGAGCAAGGAGTAGAAGGGAGTGGGGAGAAGGGACCGGAGAGGAGAGGGAAGTTAGCCCGCAACCCAGCAGCGACTCGCCCAAAAGTTTCCGCGCTGCTCGGTGGATCCGCAGCTGCCGGAGCCGCGTTCCCGCTACCGCCGGCCGGGGAAGGCGAGGGAGGGAAGGGAGAGGAAGGTGCGCATCCCCCGCCGCCGCCCGGCTCCAGCTCCGGCCGCCCCGTCCCGCCGGCAGCGCGGCCCCATCAGGTGCGCGGCGAAGCGGCGGTGCCGGGGCGGGGGACGCGGGGGGTCCCGGTGCCGCCCCCCCGGCCCGCACTCACGGCGGCCGGCGGCTGCTCCGGCAGTTCGCACTGCCCGCTCTCATCGCCGCCGCCGCCGCTCGCCGCGCCGCGCAGCAAATCACGGCGGCGCCGGCCCACGGGCCGCCCCGCGCCCGCGTCAGGCCGCCCCCACCCACCCACCCACCCGGCCGGCGGGCCGCCCCCGCCCCGCCCGCGCCGAGCCG
>QUSF01000325.1:0-66950 GCA_003676055.1 Chloebia gouldiae
GTGGTGACACATCATGTGCCAGGCGGAATCCCGGTGGATGAAGGATGCCCCCGGGAGCTCTCGGTAGGCACCGAAGGCCTCAAACTTTTGTAGGCGACAGCGAAGACGCAAGAATTGTTTCGGAAAACTCCTTCGAGGAAACTTGGTTCCAGCTCCCTAACGGCTGAACCCCCCCACCCCGGTCCGGGCCGTGCTGCGGGGAGGGCGGCGGGAGCACACCTTCCCACCCCAGCTGGGAATCATGAGCTCCTAGGGATGGAAAGTCACGAGAGGGACTGGGAGCTGCTCTGGTTCCACGGGGTGGCCTGACGGCCTGGAGATGACCTAACTCTTTAGGATCAAACTGGGCCCAGTCTAGGCCAGTTGACTGGGAAGTGTCCCCGGCAGCGGGACCGGGTCAGAAGCAACGTGAGTCCCAAACTGAGTGTGTCCCGTCACAGATTTATGTTCTTTTTCAAAGACGTTTTGGAGCTAGGCCAGGATCTTTTGGCATCCAACTGACCTGGAAGCAGCTCTTAGGTTTGGTTTTCCTTTTTTTTTTTTTTGCCTTCTTTTTTTTTTGGTTGTTTATTTTTTATTATTATTATTCATGTTTGTACAATCTTCTGGATATTTTTTTCCCGAGAAGGAGTAAAAGGGAGTGTTGGAAACTAACAAACAGGATTAAAGCCCTGAGCGCTTAAGGAAAAAACAGGTTAAGGAACTTAATCCAGGATGGATCTGCAGGAGCCCCAGCAGCTGGGAATGTTTGCAGAGAGCGAGCTGATGTCGGTGGGGATGGACACGTTCATCCACCGCATCGACTCCACCGAGGTCATTTACCAGCCCCGGCGCAAACGGGCCAAGCTCATCGGCAAGTACCTCATGGGAGACCTGCTGGGAGAGGGCTCCTATGGCAAAGTCAAGGAGATGCTGGACTCAGAGACCCTGTGCAGGAGAGCTGTGAAGATCCTGAAGAAGAAGAAGCTGCGCCGGATCCCCAACGGGGAGGCCAACGTGAAAAAGTGAGTAAAGAGTTCTGGGAGCCGAGGGGGTGAACTTGGTCTTTGTTTACCAGCTGAGCTCCTGTGTTGTTTTAGCTGACAGCCTGGCTCTGCTGTGGAAATGCTTCCTAATCCACAGGTATTTAGGGATCTCTTCCCTCTGAACAGCAGCCAGTGCTCTGGGTAAGGCTGGGCACAGGGAAGGGACAGGTTCCCAAGGTCTGGGACAGTCTGGAATGCACCAGTTTGGTGTCATTTAATGGATAAAATATTGTTTCTTAAAGCAATTCCTCTGTGTCCTCTCACCTTTCCCAGCCAGCAGCACCCAGGCAAGGTGAGACCTTACAAACACACCTGGTGTCCTCACAGGGTTATTCCTGTATCTGCCCAGCTGTGTTCCAAAGGCCCTGGAGCTCTCTGTAGTGGCAATTCCTCCTCCCACCCATGTGGAAGGTGGCTGGAACAGCATCCAATATTTGGGGCACTCCATGGGCACAGGAAGTTTTGGTTTTTTTTCCTTGGCTTCATTTCTAAGGTCCTTGGGAGTTTACTCAAGGCTCTTCCCACCTGCGTTCTGTGGCTGTAAAATAGGGCCAAGGGTCATCAGCTCTCTGTGCCTCCACCACACCTGGTTACTCAGGGCACAAAGCCCTCCTGGACCTGAACCCCAGGAGAAGCTGGATGTGGGGCTGGATCCGTGGGGCTGGTGTGGGAACTTTCCCTTCCCTGGACCTCGCAGCAGCTGCGTCCCAGCCCTGCCAGGAGCTGCTTATCAGCTGTGCAGGAGCTTCTGCAGCCCAAACAACCCATGAGGGTTTATCTAGGCTGGGAGGGAGAGCTCGGAGAGGTCGAGGAGATTCTCCTGGTGTTCTGCTGCGGGTGAGCCCTGACCTGCCAGAGTCCTGTGTCTGTCCCTCAGTTTGATTTCCCAGTTTAGCTGTGGGATATTTCACATCCTGTCCCAGGGCTGCTGTCAGGGAGCTCTCTCACTTTGCCTTCCAACTTTTCTTGACAGCCTTGGCTGTGGAACAGTCACGTCTGAAGCCTGGGACCTCCCTGTCTCTCCTTTCCTGGCTCAGGTTCAGGAACAAGCAAACTTGGTTAATGTGTAATAAAATGTTTCTTGTTTTTCTGGTGGAGGCTGAGAGCCCAGTCCCTGGGTCCCTCCACGGGCACATCCAGAGCTGCCACTGGGGAACGTGGAGATAGTTTCCTCCTTAGGGAAGCTTTCAATGTAAATTAGGTAAAAAGAGCTTGCCCACATCAGGAGAGTTCCCTGCTCTCAGAGCCATGGGAATGCTCCTGTGTCCTGAGGTGAACTCCGTGGAGGTTTTATTCATGCCCAGAATGGGGCTGTGAGTATCAGATGGGTCATTAATGGAATTATTTAAAGGGGCTTTCTGTGGATGTTACCTGGCTCTGCCCCACCTGCTCCAAAACACCCAGACAGATTTTAGGTATTGCCTTGTACCCAGGGGTTTACTTTAGTTCAAGTTCCTATTTCTGTTCCCTCATCCTTTTCCTTCTGCCCACCTATCCATGTGCTTTATCTGCTGCTTCAGTGGGGAATTTTAAGGCAAACTGTTGTATTTTGTGTTTCCCTGGTCCCCTGGCACTCTGAGCTGATCAGCACTGCTGTGAGAGGGAGTGCAAGCTGTGTCTGCTCTGGGTATGAGATATGTGACCAGACCTGGGTGTCTGAGTTGTCAGTGTGGGAGGAACAGGGTGCTGTGGAGTCTCCAGGTAGTGCTGGACAGGACACTGACACAGTATTTTAATGTCAACATGGCCAGATTGCACTGGAATGTCACTTTGGGCAGCTGTGGTGGAGCAGCTTTGAGGAGTTTATGCCCAAAAACTGCTCCTGTGCACAGGACAGCAGGAAATCAGTTTGTGGGCTGGATCACACCGTTGGGTTCTGCTTTCTCTTTTGGAATCTGATCACTGAAGTGGTTTCCAGCATTTCCTACCACAGGGAAAAGCTGCACATGAGGCTTGGGTTGTTGGGCAGAGGTGATTGAGTTACTGTGGTGGGCTCCTGCCTCTGCCCCCTCACAGGGCACCTCAGCGCTGCTTCAGCTGTGCTGATAGCATGTCATCCAAGGAATTCCCTGGAATACAGTTCCTAGACAGTGGCCCCTGGGTAGTTCCACAAGCAGTAACACACAGGGAGGAGTGGGAGTGCAGTAATGAGCCGTGGAGGGTCATACAGGTCTGAGCTGGGCCTTGGGCACCTGGAGATGTTTGGCTGGAAACAGGATGTTAATGCCAACCTTAGGTCACTCCTTGTTGATATCCCAGGCCACAGCCTCATCTCTGCCCCAGCCCTGTCTCCTGGTGTTCTGGAGACCCAAAAATTACAACTAAAATGTGTTTGGGACTTACATCAAATCAAATTCTTTTTCTCTACCCCAAAATACTCCACTTCTGCCGCAGGAAAATGAGCCCTGAAGGGCTCTACGAGTCATGGAGAGGATGTTGAGGGCTTGAACTTTTAAGACACAGTTTCCTTCAATCTCTTGGGAGAATCTTAATTTCTCTTTAGAGCAGGTGAAGGTGGCTCAGTCAGGCAGACACTGCAGAATCTCATCCCTGCAAAAAAAAAAAAGGAGTTTAGTGGGATTGCCAAAAAGAGGCAGGAAAACCTGGCAGCCTGTGGCTGCAGCAGCAGAGGTTTAATAATGCCGTGTGCTAATAGCCTGACACGTTAATTAAGTGTTTGGGGCTCTGTGGGATCCCAAGTGCCCTGTGCTGTACTTACCACCTCGGCAATTGCTCTGGTTGGAATTCCTGCTCCTTGGGAATTTCTCGGAGGGTTAACCTGGGTTATGGGGCTGTGCTGTGACAGTTTGTTCCTGAGGTCTCCAAGTCCCATGCTGGAACCTCCAAACAGAAGAAGGACTTGCTGGAAACCCTGGAGGTGTGAGCTCAGGTGGGAATGGGCTGATCCCTCCTCCTCAGAGACATGTTCCCCATGGAGCTGTGTGGCTCAAGGGTTTCCTCTGCTGGGCTGGATGTTTGCTTGGGTGAAATGCTGGGACCTGTACTCCGTGAAAGAGCACAGATTGTGATGGATACAGAACTTGGAATGCCAGACACCCCTGCAGGAGCAGGATGTGGATGGACCCTTGGGACTAGGAAAGAGAAAAAGTGACACCGAAATATTCCTGGCACTTCCAGCCCTTGGGCACACACAGTCCTGGAGAGGTGCTGCACCTCTAAAGCTTTCAGGATGTTGTGGGAAGAACCTTGTGAACCAAAGGAAGGGAATGAATCTTTTGGCTGTGTTGCTGGGTTTTGTTTAGGCAGGAATGGCTGGGAACAAGCTGTAGGAAGAACGCTGGATCTCACAGTGGAGATGTCCAGGAAGGAGAGTCTGCTTTCCTGGCTGCCTTTGGCATGTTCCAAAGTGATGTGGCACATGGAACAAGGGGGAAGCTTTGCTATTTCCAGTTCTGAGCAACAACACCCCCTGTTATTTGCCAGAGCAGGTACCTTGCAGGGGATAAGTCTTAATCCACCAGGATGAGCTTAATGGATCTGACAGAGCTCGAGTTAGGTCTTTTCACCCCTTGTCTCCTTCCAGTGGGTTGTACTTGGAAGCAGGTCTTGTCCTCTGGCGGTCTGTCTGGTCACACACTTGCAGTGAGCTGTGGTGGGGTTTTGTTGGTAGTTTTGGAAGAAAAAAAAATCAAATTTAGGCCTGTTCTGAGAAGGTGAGACCTGTGCTCCCCTACTCGAGGGGTTTGCAAAGTGAGATGGGATTGGAGGTGACTGGGTTGGCTGTCCCTGCTCCTCAGGCATTCCAGAGCAAAAGAGGAGCTAAAAATAGAAGTAATCTTTCCTCTGGGAAAAGGGTGGCTTGGCCTCTGCCCCAGTGGTGGGGGCACGGCCCTGGCATTTTGGATTGGTTTGCAAAGTCCTCCTGGGGTGGGGGGGGGAAATCATTACAGAAATATGAGATATTTATTAGTCTGTTGAAGGTGGGAGGAATTAGTGTTTGTGCTTCCAAGCTGTATTACAGGGAATAAGCTGTTTGGATCAGGATTTTAAATGTGTTCCCAACATTTGGGCCTTAAAGCAGTTGTGTTTGAGTGGGTTTGCTCCCCTCTGGCAGCCCTGGTTGGAGCCCTCGGGCCTCTCCCTTCATGCTGCAGGATCTCCTCAGCTCCACACTGACACTGGCTGCTGTTCCTTGTGCTAATTTAATCCACTTCAGCCCTTTGGTCATTCCTATAATTAGACTTGTCTGCCATGTCCACACAATACTTGGGTGTTTTGCTGTAGTATCTTGGGTCTCTGCTCAGCTCTTGGTGGCTTCTTCTAAATCCAGAGCTGAGAAAGAAGTCTCTGGCCTTAACTTTGGTAGTGAAGTAATTCATACTGCTCAGGCATCCTTAAAAGATCAGTGAGGATTCTCCTTGCACTCCTGCATCGGAGAAGCCCTTTCCAAGGAGCAGCTCCTGGTTGTTGCTCAGCCTTTGTGTGAGCTCCAGCTCATTACTGGAGCTGCTAATTGTGCCCGTGAGGGGCTCTGAGCTGGCTTTGGGCAGGGGCTCTCACTTCCAAAGCTGTGCTCAGAATTCCTTGTAATGCTGCTTCCCAGCGGCTGAGCTGATGAAGTGTGACCACACTGCTTAAAGCACTGGCCAAATCTCTCTGGAAGGCAGCTGGGAAGGAGAATTTGGAAGCTCAGCACAGCCCGGGATGGAGCAGCAGCAGAGCAAAGTGAAAAGCAGGACGTGCACTGCCAGGCACCAACAGAACCACCCTGACCTGACTGTCCTGCTCTGCCTGTTTCTCCACAGCTGGCATCCAGTGGGATTTTGCAGGATGAGTTTAATGCAAAAGAGACTAAACTGTGGTTTGGGGCAAGTACAAAATCCCTGGAGACAAAAATCAGAACAGCTGACAGAAGGTGACATTCAAGGGTCTGTTCCCCAAGCCAAGGGAAGATGGCTCCTCACTGTTTTACCTTATTTATTCCCCACAAACACAAGATTCAGTTCAGGTCTCTGAGCCATTCAGTCAAGTTAAGTTTGGGTGAAATTTTGGAAGAGATGGAGATGGGAACGAGCTTTTTAAATGTAACTTTTTCCTTGTCTATTCCTGCAGGGAGATCCAGCTCCTGCGGAGATTACGGCACAAAAATGTCATCCAGCTGGTAGATGTGTTGTACAACGAGGAGAAGCAGAAAATATATCCTTTTGCACAGGGCTGTTGATCAGGTTTGAACTCCCACTGTTCTCTGCTGTAGTTCTGCTTTTGGAAAGGCCCTTTTGGATGTTTCTTTTTCTTAAATTTTCGCAGCTAAATTGATTTCACTGTTAATAACCATTCTGCCTACCTGGCAGACTTTCCACACAAACACAAATTCACACAAATACTGATCAAGGCAATTTTATCCTCACTTCAATGGATTTTGTGTGACTCTGCAACACTGAGAGCACTTTGCCTGGAACCACTGTGGAAGTTCCTGGAGCTGATCCCTCGTAGCATATGTTATCAATAGATCCTTTTATTTTTGGCAGTGTTTACATCTAACTACTGTCTTCTTATTACAGCACTCCAGAAAAGGAGGAATTTAATTGTGTGCATTAATTAGATCAAACACTCTGCCACCAGATCATTAGGATAAAGCAGTGTGACAACTTCTGCTTGTGCTGTGGCCTCGGCAGAGTGAGGGGACTGCAAGTCAATTATTGATAGACAGATCCTGTTCAGTTAGGTAGAAGGGAGGAGGCAGCGTGGGGAAAAGGAGCCCGAGAGAGACATCGTGTGTTGGTACCAGGTGATGACAACCCAAAACCATCACTGGGAAATGGGATCTCTCCAAGGATGCTCCTTGCTGGACTTCCTGAGCAGCGCTGGTCCAGAGTTGGTTTTCAGTGCTTTTCCTTTGCAAGGACAGGTTGACTTTGTTATTTTTATCTTTATCTGCTTCTACACTCTCACAAAGTTTGTTCCTCTCCTGTGCCCATTCTAGCAATAATTGGAGGAATTTGTTTTCACTGGAATTTGGAGCAGGAATTCATCCATGATTTTGTTCAAGCCCTTCCTCAGCTCCTGACTGGCGCTGCTGCTTGTGCTGCATGTCCTGGGCCGTGACAGAGCAGCCACATGGGCACCAAGTTTGGGAAGAGATCCAGCAGAAGAGGGATTCCCTGAGGCTGCCCTGGGGGCAGGGCCCTTAGTCATGCACAGGGCTGTGTTGGTTCCTTGCAGGAGGCAGAGTTGGGGTTTAGGGGGAGATGTCAACTTTCCCGTTGGTGATTAAAAAGAAAAATGCTGATTCCCAGAACAAGCACTGTGGGATTGGAAACTGGGGCTGTGGATGGAAGGATTCTGTTCCCACCTGAGTGTTCTGTGCACTATTTGAGCTGTTTGTCACAGAATGGCTTGGGTTAAAAAGGACATTAAAGCTCATCCCATTCCACCCACTGCCATGGGCAGAGACATCTTCCACTCTCCCAGGTTGCTCCAAGCCCCATCCAACCTGGCCTTGGACACTTCTAGGGATCCAGGGGCAGCCACAGCTTCTCAGGGAAACCTGTGCCAAGGCCTCCCCATCCTCACAGGGAAGATTTTTTTTCCTAATCTCCCATCTAATCCCTTCTCTCTGTCAGTGTGAAGCAATTTCCCCATGTCCTGTCACTGTGTGCTCTTCTAAAAAATCCCTCTCCATCTCTCTTGTAGGCTCCCTTCAGGTTAAGACAGCGTTTGAGCAACTCAGCTAATAAAAACTTTCAGTGATTTTCTGAGGGAAAGGGAAACTTTTGGTGACTGGATTAAAAATATCAACAACTTTTAGTATTTAAAGGCTATTTGCTGGCCTGCTGTGGCTGGGAGTGCAGAGCTAGTGGTGAATGGAGAGCTCATCCAGGCAGAAAATGAACCCAGTTCCATGAGCAGCATCCCAGGGATCCCATTACCAGTGGGTACAGCTGAGGGTGGGAGCACAAGTCCTTGAGGAGGAGGCCTGAGAGCTTGGGGCACCTGTAATAGATCTGCTCCAGCCTGGAAGTCTGTTCTCTAATCTGATTGATCAACCTGAAGTGGATCAGTGACCAGGGAGGGGTGAGGAGCAGCCTGGCTGTTAATGACACCCAGCCAGGCTGTCCTTGAGCCTCTTTGCTCCCCAGGAGCTGGTCTGGATTATCTACCATCACTGTTATTCTCCTGACAATGGGAGAGTTGATGTATTCCAGATCACTCTGATAGAAGTAGTTCACAGATTTCTTCCAGAGTAAGAAAAGGTAGGAATTAATTTTGGGAGCTCTTTCTTCTCTTCTTGCTTTTATTGATTTACCAAGAGTCTTCATGCCCATCATAAATTCTGGTTTAGGGTATATTTAGAATATTTTGGGGTCTCTCTAAATAGCAGCTCATGGGGAACGGAGCAGGAATTTAATTTTCAGTGTTTGGAACTGCTGGATGAAACATGCTGGAAAGGGGCAGCAGAGTCTTCAGCCCAGATCCCACACAGGACAGGAGTCTCCCTTCTGCCTCTTCTACTTCAGGTGGCTTCTTGGGGCAAAAGTAACTTATTTTGGGTTTAGGTTAAGAAGGCAACTGCCTGGAGGAGTAACTGACCATGCTCAAGATGGCAGGGGAGCCCTGGCAGCCTCTGCTCTGTCAGGACACTTCCCAGTGTCCCAGGGTCTGTTCTCCCAGGCCCCTCCAAGCCTTCAAAAGCCCAGGAGGGGAGGAAACAGGCAATTACAACATCAGGCAGTCTGGTTCCCATTTTTTTGGCCCCAGCATCAAAGCTTACAGAGATAAAAACTGGAATATGCTGCAAGGGAACAAATACTGCGAAGTGCCACCAGCTCTTGGCATTCTGTTGTAACTGTTTTTATCCATGTTGTTTCACAAAGCTTCTCAGCTTTCCAAGGATCCTTTTTCCTGCTACTGGATTACTCCTGTGGGGCTGGGGGTAAGCAGCAGTTGTTCCACAGAGCACACAACTGGGTTGTTTGGGATGGGGAACGAGGAATAACCAACTTTGGGGAAGGTGGTGGGAGCTCACTGTCATCTCAGGGCTCTGGAGGAACAGGCTGCAGCTCTTCTGCCAGGAAGTTCCCAACTTTCTGTGCCCACTTCAAGGTATTTCCCTGTTCTCTGTCATGCCTGTGAGATGTCCAGCTTATTTTCTGTGGAGTTCCCATCCTGTTCCAGGTCTGGTCACAGAGCTGCAGATGCTCATTTGGCAGAAGGATTTTCCTGTAGGTGCTTGGGAAGTGCAGCCATTCCCTCTGGGATGAGGCTGCTGCCCATCTGAGGAATGTTTAACACACAGGAGCTTTAACCCTGGAGCTTCCTTAACTCTGCCCTCACGTATATGGTGATGGAGTACTGTGTGTGTGGGATGCAGGAAATGCTGGACAGTGTCCCAGAAAAAAGGTTTCCAGTGTTTCAGGCTCACGGGTAAGTTCTGTTCCTCTCCCCACTGTGTTCTCTTGAGTGGAGAGCATGTTCTGCTCTGCTCAGACTGTGCTTGAAAACAAACCTGGCTTTGTGCAATAATTCCATATTTTACACCCATGCAAAAAAGTGAAAAGCTCTTGAAGTGGCCAGCAGGGATTGCCCTTAGATTCTGGGAGAAAAACCATCCTTCTGTTGATTTTTCTGTTCTTTTTGCTTTACTTCCTGAGCTGCCCAGGAGCCCCCCTGGTCCCTGTGCTCCTGCCTTGCCAAGGGGTCTGAGGGGGGAATCTCCTGCCTAAATGGAGGTCAGGCCACAGTTCAGCATCAGAAAAGACTTTAAAGGCCTTGGGATGGATTAGGGATTGGCAATATCCAGCATGATCTGGTAGCTGGGGTAGTTAGCTGGGATAAGCTGGAGCCCTTTTTACTCCTCAAGCAAAGAAACCTGAGAATTCTGGGAATAGAGACACAATCATTGTCAGGATCAAATCAGGGCAGAGCAGCAAATCCGTGGCAACTACATAATTTTATGGTCATATCATCATTTTATTTTAAGAGATCTCTGAGATTACAGACAGCCTAAGTGAAATTCAGGCACACTAATATTATTTCTGGGTATTATGAGATGAAACACTTTCCTCTACAACTGCCAGGCTGCGTGTGGGTTATGATGATGGCCCAGAGTATCTGACCACAGCAAAAAGCTCTTTTCTACTGGCTAAAAGTGTTTGATTTTTTTTCCCCTCTACCTCTCTCTGCAGGTACTTTTGTCAGCTTATAGATGGCTTAGAATACTTGCACAGCCAAGGGATTGTCCACAAGGATATAAAACCGGGGAACCTCCTGCTAACAACCAATGGGACACTAAAAATATCTGATTTAGGCGTAGCAGAGGTATGTGAGAAGCACAGCGAAGTCAGAAGGGGACATTCTAGATTGAGGTCACCTCTGTGGTGTCATTGATTTATTGGGCATTTAGGCTTTTGTTCTGTTGCACTTGCAGAGTGCTCTGAGAGACTCTGAATATTTATTGCAAAGCACTTCTTTTGGTAACAGCATGAAACCTCTGCTCAGGAAACACAGAGAAGGAAGATGTCAATCTTGGATGAGCCCAAAAGTGGGGGGAAATGGGGACAAGCTACATAACCTTATCCTTCTTTTTATATGGAGACTGTCTTAGGTAGGAGAGGTGCAAGACTTGTCACTGTGGCATGTGGCTGCTGTGGTGACATGATCTTATCATCTGTAGATGTTCAGTAGAGGAGTTTTCCCCTTTTGTTTCCCAGGTGGAAGTTTTCCAAGAGTCACAGTTTGTTTTCCTTGGAAGCCTGACACTGTTTGGTCTCTCCTGCCTCAGGCATTGCATCCGTTTGCGGAGGACGACACGTGCAGGACGAGCCAAGGGTCGCCAGCATTCCAGCCCCCAGAAATTGCCAATGGCCTTGACACCTTTTCAGGCTTTAAAGTCGACATCTGGTCTGCAGGGGTGACGCTGTGAGTGCTCAGGAGCCCCCAAGAACTTCACAACTAATGGCACCCTCAGACAGCTCAGTCCTGGCCCAGCTCTGTCATCACTGCTCTTGTGTGGTGGGGGGTGCTGCTCGCTCCTGTGGGTGGGTTTATGCTCCCCAAAGTACCTGTGCATCTGCATGAGGGGATTCTTGCTCTCCATGAGTGACTCTGCAGCTGTTGCTCACCTCCCAGAGGCACAGCCAGGGCAGTAACACAAACCACAAGTGTCTCCAGTATCTATTTTTTAAGTTTTTGCTGTCCCAGACTGTGATGAAGGCAGGCTAAACTTAAAGAGGTTTTGCACATCCTGCCAAATATTCCTCTTTTGGTTTCCTCCTGGCTGCTTTTGGCTTACGTAGTCAGGTAAGAACTGAGTACCTGTGTGCTGCTTCTCATCCTGCTTCTCCTTCTGCCTTCACAGATACAACATCACAACGGGTCTGTACCCTTTTGAAGGGGATAATATCTATAAATTATTTGAAAACATCGGGAAAGGCGACTACACAATTCCAGAGGATTGTGGTCCTCCACTCTCAGACTTATTGAGAGGTGAGTTTTCCCAGCTGGTTCCAAAAGGGTAACATTTATAGATGCAACAACTCCTCAGCTTGCACAAGTGCCAGAGCTTCCTTCCAAGTGTCTTGTGGGGAAATGGGATCCTTTTAGTCAGGGAGGTTATACTTAGAGCCTTACAAGACTCTGGCAGATCTTCAGCTGGTGTTTTCCTGAGATCCACTAGCACCCTGCACAGCTCACAGCCACTGCTCTATAGAGTTGGTTCTTGCATTGTTTCCTGTGCTCTGAGAAGCTTTTCTATCTAAAGACAAAGCCCACAAGAGGTTAAATTCAAAGTGGCATAATAGCATTGATGCAGGTTTGGCCAGTGAGACCACTCGGATGCTGTGTCCAGGTTTTCTGTAATATTACACACTGAGTACTTGGGTCTACTGTCCCCCCTCATCAACCTCACCTCTGGGCTTGTCCCACGTCCCATTTATTTCCTCCCCCTCAAATTCAGAGCTGCAGGATATTGGAGCAGTGACAGGTACCCAGTTTCACAGCAGGGCTGGGATAGGACCATGAGGACCAGGAGAGTGGCACTTTGTGGGGAGAAAGTTGTGGGGTTTTTTGCTTTTTTTATTCTCATCACTTATTGCAGCAGTTTGATGTTTAGTGCTGAAGAGTCTCTACCTGTGAAAGCTGAGTGGTCAGGCAGTGCTGTGCACAGCAGCAGCCTGGTGAGCCTCTTTGGCAGGAGCTGGGATATGATTCCAGCCTGTGGGAGAGCCCCACCAGCATTCCCAGTGCCTCCTTGGCAGCAGAACAGCCAGGTGCAGCTGTGCTCCTCAGCCCTGAGCACAGGCTCAACCTCTCCTTTCTCGTCAGCTCTTTGTGAGGAATCAGTCCCCAGATGTGGGATGTTTGTCTCGTTTCACATTGGTTTTCCTGCTCCTTGTGCTCTCTGGGGTTGGTGAGGGGCTGGGGGGCACTGAGTGCCTCCGTGCTGGCAGTGTGGCAGCTCTGCAGGGACAGGGGCTGGGTGCAGGGACAGGGGCTGGGTGCAGGGACAGGGGCTGGGTGCAGGGACAGGGGCTGGGTGCAGGGACAGGGGCTGGGTGCAGGGGCTCCTGGCTGGGTGCAGGACACGCTCCTGGCTGGGTGCAGGACAGGGGCTGGGTGCAGGACACAGCTCCTGGCCGGGTGCAGGACACGGCTCCTGGCCGGGTGCAGGGACAGGGGCTGGGTGCAGGGGCTCCTGGCTGGGTGCAGGGACAGGGGCTGGGTGCAGGGACAGGGGCTGGGTGCAGGGGCTCCTGGCTGGGTGCAGGGACAGGGGCTGGGTGCAGGGGCTCCTGGCTGGGTGCAGGACACGCTCCTGGCTGGGTGCAGGACACGGCTCCTGGCCGGGTGCAGGACACGCTCCTGGCTCGGTGCCGGCCCTGCCGGCGGCAGGTGGTGCTGTCAGTCCGAGCTCTTCTGCCACCACCGCCGGGGCTCCCCCAGCCCCTCGGCACCAAGGAACTGCCAGACCCCCACAGCCCCCCTCGGAGGCTATTTTAGCTTCCCTGGCCCTATGCTAATGATGAAATCAGTTATTTCCATGTGTTTCCAAAAGCATCAGCCAGCTTTAGCAGCTTTCTGAAGGCGTTACGTAAGGCAGCGCTTCCAATGGCGATCAGCACAGGCAGGATCCGGCTGCTCATGGCCTGATGTGCTTCACATTGTACCTGCCAGCCCCAGGGAAGAGTGGCCTGAGCTCAGTGTGGCATTTGGCTTGTGACTGCTGACTCCCAGTGTGGCCTTTAAAGGAGCTGGGAGTTGCCCAAATGGAGCAAATCCTGTAGTCCTGTTGGTCTGGCAGCAGTTCTCCTAAAGCATCCAGCAGAACTCCTTGGAGGTTTGTGATCAGCCTCTCAGCTGCACTTAGTGCTTCCCCCAGGGAAACGGAGCATGGCAGTTTTCTCTTTTCCTGTGCTGAGGATATTGACAGCTTAAAATCTTGTGCTTCATTAGCACAATAACTCCCCTCCTAGTTCTCTTCCCACCCCTGTGTGAGATGTGGAGCCAGAATTACCTGTTCTTCCCTCTGCCTGATTTTACATGGCGGAGCCTTGGTCTGGTGCCCTTTGTCCATCCCTTACAGCCTGAGTCTCCTCCTGCATCCTCACTGCTGTCAGTTTGTCTGTCTGCATCCCTTCTGTGCTTGTGCACCACAGAGGTGGGAGTCGAGTGGGTTTGGCGAGGAGAGGAGCTTGTCTGAAAGGAGATGAATACACTCCTTTATTTCAGGGCAGTGGGAAGCCCTAAGGATCCCTTTTCCTGTCCTCTCTCCCACTTGAGAACAGTCTTCCACCCCTCATCTTGCTGTGTACAAGCTGCTACATTGCAAAAGCTGGCATAACCTTCTGATATTCCCCTTGCTTGGTGTGAGGCACATTTTCCAGCGGTCAGTATGCCAGGTGGCCTCGAGGGGGATGAATTTTGGGGGGGATTGCCCCAGCTCTGCCTGCTCTGGAGGCCTGAGCAGCTCCTGAGCATCTGCTGAGGCCCAGGGCTGAGCCATGGCACCACGTAGCTATGGTGACAAACCTGGATGCTTTATTTAGTTCCTGCTTTTCCTCCAGAACATCTGCATTTCCTGGTCAGTGCTTGTTCCTCCTGCAGCAGGCTGGAGCTGCATCCATTGCCTGTGGATCAGATACTGTAGGTGGCTGTGTTTGTGTGAGCAGCACAGACACTCCCAGCTCAGCTCTCTGGTAGTTTTGTCTCATCTTTGTGTTGCTTTGAAAGGCTCTAAAAGCCCTCACAGGGCTGCAAGCGCCTGGTCTGGCTTTGAGTGAGGCAGAATTCAGTGCAGCAAAGTGCTCATTTCCTCTGTCTGCCAGGGCTGTGCTGACCACAGGCACCACAGCCAGGCTGTGCAGCAAACACAAACACACTTTGTAAGGATTTTTGTTCTTCTATTGACTACTTTTGTAGTGTGTGTCTTTACTTTTTCTTCCCCTTGAGCTTGTTCTTATCTTTGTTCCCTTTTTCCAGAAGAGCAGAATTTAGAGGACTTAAAGCTTCAGTGGTATTTAGCTTGTAAAGAGACTCTCATGACAGTATATCCTCCAGATTAGTTGGGATGCTGCTCCTCATTTTGTCTCCCTAATCAGGGATGAAGCTTTATTTGTACTCTTCAGGGATGGAAAGAAGGGCTGGTGCTGTTTTGTGTGTGCAGTCAGGAGAGATGTGTCAGAGTAGAAGGGTTTATAAATAGTCTTAAGGTTCTTCTGGCAACATCTGCCCATGGCTTATCAGCTCCTGTGCACTTTGCTTCTGGACCAGAAGAATGCACAAGGTCAGCTTTCCTCCTCCTGGTCTAATAGACTTTTACTGGAAGAGGAGGCTGCAGCTCTGCATTAATCAGCATCTGGATTGATTTCCAGGCCCTGAGACCTGGGACATGGTGGTTGGATCCTCAGCAGTTTGTTTTCTCACTTCCATGACCTTCCCTTGCTGGGACAGTGAGAGGATGCATCCTGGTGACAATGGGATGCTTTAATTCTGCTGTGGCAGGGGTCCCTAGGGCTGTCTGTGCCCTTCCAGAGGCCTGGCCTAGATCACAGGCTCAAGATTTGCCTGCAGAGGGAGTTTGTGACTGGAACAGCTGGCTGAGTGCAGGGAGAGGGAGAAGGTCCTGCCTCTTTTACAGATTGGCCTCACACTGCTTTTACAGTGGTTGTTAAATGTTGATCCAAGTTGGAGACTGAAGTAGAATCCAGGTTGGATTTCTTCCTGCTTCTCCAGTCCCAAACCTGTGTTCTGAACTCCAGGAATTCTGCCCTGGAGCTGTGCCTGTCCAGGATCACTGAGTGTAGGGGCTGGGGGTTGTGAGGAGCTCAGGGCAGATCCATGATCTCCAGTTTCTGGGTTGTTACTTGATGTGATTTGAAAGTGTTTTGAAACTGTTGATGTGCTGCAGAGGACATGATACCCCTGTCTGGGCACGACTGTGTGGTGTCTGTTCTTATCAGTTTAATACCTGATAATTCTTGATGAGGGAACTTCATATTTTAGGAATAATTTCCTCATGGAAAAGGTTGTCAGGCACTGGAAGGGGCCGCCCTGTGAGGTTTGGAGCCCCCATCCAAAGAACACCTGGACATGACAGTCAGTCCTCTGCTCTGGGTGACAATTTGGGGACCAGCCACAAGTTGGACTCTGCGATTCTGTCGCACCCCTGTATGCACACAGCAAATCCTCTGGGAATAGTGGGGAGCAGAGGTTAGAGCTGGGCCTCCTGCAGCATTCCCTGGCACAGCCTGTCCCGTCCCTGCTCGCAGATAAACTCCAGGGAAGTCTTTACCCTAAATGGCCGCGAGCGGCGGCTGCTGCGGGCAGACGCTCCACGATGACTTGCCTGGTGAATAGAACATGATGTTTTGTCTTGCTGAAATCTCTCTTCAGTGCAGGACTTGAGCCACAGAGCTGCCACGAGTGACTCAGAGCTGAATGTATGAATGTACATTTTCAGCGAGGACGCCTTCGGTTTTCTTTCAGATGTTGCCCCAAATGCGGTCATTTTTCATTGAAGTAAAAATTCCTTTCACTCGATTATTTTCCTTCTGCCTTTTTAATGGCTTGAGAGCAACAGCTCCCTGTGCTGTGGCTGTTTGTGACTACTGCTCTTTTAATCATTTACCTTAAACTTTTTCTCCTGCTCGTACCAGTTTCATCTGGTAAATGCCTTAAATTTCAAAAACAGCTTGAAGTGTGTTTTTTGAATAAATCAGTGGGGGGAGTTGGTGGTGTCCTGACTTCTTTATTTCTTACGACATGAATAAGAGAACCCTACCAATACTTGTCCCCTAATCATGGGAGAGCTCTTTGCAGCCCTATTTCTTAAAAAGAAAAAAAAAAAAAGCCAACTCATTTGGGAAGCTCAGCTGTGGAACTGTCTGATCATCTTATTAATAGGTTCTTTAATTAGGTGTGGGATTTTTTTTTTCATCTGAACTTATTTCTTTTCCTGTAACGTGAGGAGAAATTCCATCTGAACGTGAGAAAACTCCTTTGCTACCAGGGTTGAGCTCTGGAACAGGTTGCAGTGGTGGGGGGGAGGTGTTGTAGAGTTTCCATCCTCCGAGACCTTCAAAACCCAGTCCAAACAGTCCAAAACTCTGAGGAATTGGGCTCTGACAGGGGACAGGGAAGTATTCTGGAGCAGTTTTTGGTATCACATGTGCTGTGGTGATTTATCTCTTCCATGACCTTTGAATTGTAGGTTCTCCCCTGCAAGGCCCTTGCAGCTTCCTATTTGTGCTAGGATGTGTTTTTCCAGCCCTCACTTCCCAATCCTCCACCCTTGTGTCCTTGTCCTGGCTCTCCCCAGCACCCTGCACTGTTTGCTCCTGTCCTGACTTTCTGAATTCCTGTTTGACAGTGAGTGCTGCTCCCCAGACTTTTCTGGTTGCTGGTGATGAGTTACTCCTGTTACAACCCATCTCCAAACCCTCATTCTTCATGCAACCTGTTCAAGACTTCACAGTGCAGGTGCTTCAGGAGCAACAGGAGATCATCCAGTAAAAGCAAAACTCCTTGTAGTGTTCAGCCATGAGGGTTTGTTAATATATTCCTGGAACCTTCATTGGAGAATACCTTGGATGCTGCTGGATGAAACTCTCAGGGTTCCATTGGCTCATTTCTGAAGAATATGGCAAAATTTTCTCCTTCCCTTCTGTTGAGTTGTGAAGGTTCTGAAAGGCAGTGGAGCAGAGTGGGCATCCCAGGAGACTGTTTAAGGAATCCACCTCCCTTTCTCCCAGAGGGAATAGGGATAAGCTGCTTTTCCTGTCCCTGCTCTGCTCACCACCCACCCCAGCTACCTCAGCAGATGATCCCAGAAATCCAAGTCCTGGCCAGGGCACAGGGATTGGCAGCAGGATGACTTTTTTTTTTTGTTGGTTCTCCCCTGCTGCACCTCAAAATAGAATTCCACTAGACCAGAGGATCTGGGACACTTAAGCAAGTGGACATATGCTGTGCCTGAGGCTTTGGCTCTTCCATGGAGGAGGTTCAATGGAATTATCTCTGAAATGCAAAATCTTGATGTACTTTCCTTGGAGAATTTCTTGGAGCTGTGTTTGAGGGCTGGACAAGCCTCAGTCCCTGCACTGGGAGGGAGGGATGGGCTGTACCTGCAGGTGGGAAGCTGAGGAACAGCCTGGAACAGGTCAGCAATGGGATTGGGATTTTATGCTGAGTTTCCTGTGGCTGATGGAGCAAATCCTGCCTGGAGCTACCAGGACTGGACACAGCATGGGTGTCAGGGAGGGAAGGGCAGAGCTTTGTGCTTCCTGGCTTTGACTCAGCTGAGTGTCTGTGATCATAGCTGGACTTTTTTCTTCTTTTCAGGGATGCTTGAATACGACCCAGCCAAGAGGTTCTCAATACAGCAGATAAGGCAGCACAAGTGAGTGTTCTCTTCCTGCTCCTCCTGTACCTGTGCTCCTGCTCTCACTTTCTGTTTCCTTTTGACAGCAGACACATGGAAATCACTACAACTCCTTCCTCCAGCTCTGCTGGGGCTCTGGCAACCTCCACTTGGCTTTTTTCCTCCTATTAGAGCATCCGGTGAAGCACTGGAATTGCTAACCAGTAAATAAGGAATATGTTGGAAGTCTGTTTGTGGTATGCCTGCTTCTGGATAATTAAGGGTTCTGGATAATTTTTTCCAGAGGCCAACAAGTACTAATGGAGCAGAGCAGGAGGTCCTGAAGGCTGTGTTATTGTAGTAGGACTGTTCAGTAATGTGTGTTAGTTCTGGCCAGTCTGGGGACAGAAATATCTCCTGGTATTTGCTCCATATGGAGTCAGTATGTGGAAAAGCGTTCCAGGACAATAGGAAATTTTTTTTTTCTTTCTCTTTAATATCACAGTCCTCCCTCCCCCATATCCTCCCCCATTTTCCGTGCCATAGTCACTGGGGGGGGAAATGCCCCGTTATCACTGAGGGTTTTTTTTAAGGATCTGTTTGAACACGCAGGCTCCAAGCAGAGATTTCCTGGGCAGATAAAAGTAGAAGAACAAAAAGCATCATGAGGCTGCTTCACTGTGGAGGCTGCATTAGCTTATCTCCTCTTGGAATGGGAAGTGCTTCTGAGGACAGGCAGAGCTGCCTCTGGACTGCAGCTGCTTGGCCTGTGAGCCTGCCCTGATCCTTTTGGGAGCTGTAAAAGCAGGGATGTGATCCAGGGGGGTGCTGAGCCCAATCCATACTGCAGGAACAGCACTGCTTTCCTCTTGTGTCTTTGGAAAAGCCGTGTGCTGTCAGGTGATGGTCCCTGGGAGGTGCCCAAGGAGCCACAGCCAAAACCTGAGAAGCCTGAAGTGCACTGGGGTTCCTCAGGGAGTGAATGGGACCAGCTCCAACAGGGATTGGAGGGACCAGGGTGCAAGCAGAGCTGGGGGCAGGGGTTATGGAGCTTCCCAGGCGATTAATTAATTGTAAGGATGACTCTTTTGTAGTAGCCAAGCCCCATGCCTGGGTTGTTTCAGGAACTCTGGACACTTAGGGGCATCTTCCCTTCAAGGCTGCCTTTCTCTGCACGTGCCTCCCAGCACCAGTGGCCATGACCAGAGGGGATCAGCTTGCCATGCTTTGTCAGGAAGCACTGCAAAGAAGCAGGAATTAAGTCTGTGGAGTTTTGTCTGTGGAGGTGTTGAGAAAAGCACTAAAACCACTTCCCTTCCTGTGGCTGCAGTAGCCCCCCCTGAGCTCAGGGGCTGCCCTGGGCCCTCATGGGTCACTGCCAGGTGATTGAGCTGCTTCCCCAATTTCAGATACTCCATTTTGCCCTTCTCCCACGTGGCAGTGATTTTTTGTGTCAGCATTGCCCAGCTGGAAGCACAGAGGTGTCTCCAGAGATGCTGCCTGTAGTTAGAAAGCTGAAGAAACTGGAGCACACCTCTGGCACAGGGCAGCCACCGAGCTCCTCGGCTGCTGTGCTGAGGCTTTTCATCCCACATCACTGAGAGGGGCTGAGGAAAGGCTCTACCTGCAAACCCAGGAGCACTTCCAAGGCTTAGGCTCTTATTAGTTTTGTGTGAGCTTAGCCAGTGCTTCTTAACAGGCTTTTCTCCCCTATTAGTAATTGCCTCCTTCCTCCTGCTGTGGCATCTAGTAATTGCATCAAGCACAGCAGAGCCTGTGGCCTGGGCCTTGGATGTGTCTTATTAGCTTCTTTTTGTGCTAAAGAATCCAGAGCTTGGTTCTCCTGCCTTTTCTTTAAATAGAAGCTTAGCCCTGATGCTTAACCTGACCCTGTTTTTTTTTTTTTTTTTTTTTTTAAATGGAGCACAGCAGGCAGGACAGCAGGCAGCCATTCGGGTATTGGCAAAGGGGTTTGGGAAAGCACTTTAGTAAGAAGACATTTGATTTCTAGAACCCTTAGATTTCATGTATTGGGGTGAGTAAATCATTAATGATTGTGGGTTTCTCTACACTCCTCCCCCCAAAAAACATGTGCTAAGGACAGGAACTAAACCAGAAAAACATCAAGCAACTTCCCCAGGCTGCCCTGCTGGGATGGATCCCATCTCAAACCAGAATCACCCAGTGCCTTTCTATGCTGCTGGAAGTCTCCTTTTATGTCTTTGAGCTGCTGTTCCTGGGGACTCACTCATATGGACAGTTGGGATCATCAAAGTGCTCTGAAATCAGCAGGAGCAGCCCTGGGCCCCAGGCAGTGGTTTTGCACTCAGGCTGCTGGACCAGGCTCGTGTCAGGGTGGTGGGAAGGGGCAGCGTTCCCCTGCCCCGTGGGAAGGCTGATCCCAAGGGAAGCATCAGAGAGTGAGTGTCCTGCAGCCACAGAGTTGTGGTTCAGGATCTGTCCTTCCCCTTCCATAAAGTGTGAAGGCCCTTGCAGTGGGATCAGGGATAAAATCAGTGGCTCAGGGGCACTGAGAAAGCACCAAGGGAGCACAGAGTGCTGTTCCATAGGGAGCAGAGCTGCAGGAGGCAGGGAAAGCATCCAGGCAGCCCAGCAATGGTAATCCAGCCATTCCTCCCATCATTCCTGTCAGCTATTCCAAATGCTTTTGCCCTGCAGCAGCAAAGGAATGCTGGAGGAAGAGTCTGCTGAGTTTCATCCCTGCCAGCTGCTTTCCTCCCTCCTCACTCCTGCAGCTGAGCTGCATCAAACTCCTGTCTCTGCACTTTTAGTAGAGTGGGACAAAGCAAAATGCTGCTCTGTTCAACCCAGTCTGTGCAGAGCAGACCTGGAGCTGGAAATGGAAATGAGTTAAACTTCTCCCAGCCTGTCATCTCAGAATTTAGGAACTGCCAGAAACCGATCCCTGAAGTAGCAGTGGAAGAACCTGAAAACCTGCTTTCCCTGGAAGGATCTGAGCAGGATGTTCAGTGGAAAACCAGTGCTCACAGCTCAACTCTCTGAATATTTGGTGCTCCTGGGATGGGGATTTGTAAGGCAGGGAGGAAAAGCTGCCAAGAGCCTGGGAGTTCCATCCTCCTCCCTATGGATTATCCACCACCTCCCCTCTGCCCTGTGCTTTTGCTGAAGGACTTCCTGCTCATACTCCACATTTTGTTGCTAATTCACTGACCTGCTGCAGCACTTAAAGTGATGAAATGGATGCAGAATTCTACCTCTGTCCCTTGTTTCCAAGGCAACCGTCTTCCCTTCCCTCTCTACAAGTGTCACACTTAATTTGTTCAGGCGCAGATCCGATTGCAGGAGTTCATAGCACGAGAGGGGAGGCACTTCCACTTTTTGTTAGTGGAGGTGAATATTGACCTGAGGGCTGAGGTCTCCTTCTGCCCTCCTGGAGCTGCTGTGCTGCCTTCCCCAGCTCCTGTGGGGTTTGAAGCGTGGCTCTGGGATGCTGTGCTGTTTAAACCTGGGTACCAAACCCCTTGGAAATCTGTGTGGTGCTGCTGAGGCCTCCTTTGCAGGGGCTGTGTCTGAGGGAGGGAGAGGGGCTCTGAGCCTCTGCTGCTGCCTGTGCACTTGTGGGCTTTCCCCATCCCTTATCTGTAGTGCCAGGCAGTGATCTCCCCTCAGTAGAACATTAAGAAAAATTCCTCTTCCTTCCTGAGGCACCTGGCTCAATCTTCCTGCCCTCGGGCAGCACATGGAAGGGATCTTTCTTTCTTTTACCCACATTCTGCAAATCAGTTTTTGAACATGGTGTGTCAAAGGACTCCAGAACTTCATGGAGGAGTCTGAGCCATCCCTGCTACCTTCGGTCCTGCCACCAGCTGGGAGAAGCTGCTGGTTTTTTACTTTTGTTTGTTCTGAACCTGACTGAAGAGCTTGGACATCGCTTGATCCAACAAGAGCTGGAGCAGTGATTGCAGGGACACTGCTGTGTGTGTGTGTTGCCTTTCCCTGGGACACTGTGTGCCTTCCACAACTGCCTGTGAGGGAGCTGAGCTAAACTGGAACCCTGTTCATTGCTGCTTGTGGTGACAGTGACCTTCCAGGGAGCTCGAGGCCCTTACATGGCATCACAGGAGGTGGAGAATTGCTCATCCTGACCCTGGCTGGCAGGGCAGGGATCTGCAGCTTGGCATCTGCTCTCAGAGAAAACCATCCCTGTGCAAACCAAGCCAACTGCAATGTTTGTGACCCAAATGGGAAGTGAATAGCTGGGAGTGTTGGAAAGCTGCAGCTGTGCTTACAAGATTCTTATTTTAACCTTGCTTATACCAGGACTTGAAAAGAGCAGAGGGACGGCTTGTGATGGGAGATCTGAGCTTGTGAATTACAAACCAAACAGGCTCATTAAGCACTGGGCAATCCAGATTCCTCTTTTCCTTCAGTCCTTGACCCTTGCTGTCTTATCTCCCTGTGGCTGACAGCAGCCAGGCCACTTGTGCCTGGCAGGATCACAGTTAACACTTGTGCTGCTGCTGCCCGGGGGAGCTGAGCTTTGCAGGCACCTCAATCAGCTTGTGGAATAGGAAGAAATAAATCCCTTACTATTGCTGCCTTCACTCTGAAGCATTTCTAAGCCACTCCCAGCCTTTTGAAACATAGACCAGAGAGGAATCTGCCTCTTGCAGAGGGATGTTCTGCACAAGGGGTGCTTTAAGATCCAAAATCTTTTCTTCACCCTCAAGGTTAAAGCGGCTGCCACAAGCACCAGGTAATTCTGTGTGTGCCAGTGAAGTTGGCTCAGAAAAAACATCCCTGAATCTGGGAATAACTGGTGGAACAGGGCACTCATCAGCAGGGCTCTGACCCAGCCCATGTTTTGGGTGGCAGTGAGGGCAAGGTTGAGGAGAGGCTTTATCTCATGGCCTTCACTGACCAGAAGCTGCTACTTTCTGGCTCAGGCAGTGGCTTCCTGAGGCAGATGAGGGTGTTCCAAAAGCCAGTGGTCCTCAGCTAAAGAGCAAATCTTCAGTGACAACCTCCAGCACCAGCAGAGAAAGCAAAATGTCTGTCCCTGCTGGAAAATCCTTGCCAGGAAATACTCCACTACTCCATACAGAATTGCTCAAGGCTCCTTCCAAGAGGTCTTTGAGTTTTCTTAGAACTTCAATGGATTTCTCTTTTCACTCTCTATCCTCATTACCATATATGCATATGCAAGTGTTTGAAATCACCTCCCAGAGGATGGAAGCATAATGACTGGAGTACAGTGATTCAGGTTTCTGCTGCTAATAAAAACCTATTTTTACTCTGCTGGTAAGTAGGACAGGAGGGAAGAGGAGGCAGAGCTGAAATACAGCAAAATAAAAACACCAGTTACCATAGCCATCCAGGCTTTTTCCCTTTAAAATTCTCCTTTCAACAGCGGTCACTCTGACCTCATTTGTCCTGGATATTCCCTTCTCCCGAGGTCTCTGGTGTGGAGTTTGGATCCCTCAAGCCCCAGTGCCCCTGGCAAAATCAGCTGGTTGCTGGTGATTCCTCAGATCCTGCCGGGCTGGATCAGCCCAGGCTGGATTTGCTGTCTTGGCAGTGGCTTCCTCAATGAACAGTCTCCAAGGAAGAGGAACGGATTGATGCGGTGGGGAGAGCGGTGTGCCACGCATGCCACCGAGGAAGCCATCCAAGGAAGCCATCCATGGGATCTGTGAAGGGCCAGAATCCAGTTAAGCTGGTCCAGCTTTGCTTAACTCCTGTAGTGCCCCTTCAGAGATTAGAGGTGACAACTGCCAGATGAGATCTGAAGCAGTTCCTGTCCCTCTCCCCAAGCAACACCTTCCTCCCTGCAGACACGGGGCTGCAAAACTCCATTGCTGCAGAGAAAACAGTTTAAAGATGTTAACAGTGAAGCAGTTTCTGGATGAGAATTCACCCCTCCCTTGAATCCTGCCTGATTTGTCCCAGTAGCTGCATCTCCATTTGTTTATCTCCTCATTCCTCGCTTTTCCTGATAGTTTTGTTAGGATCCCACTTTTTTTTTTAGGCCGGCTGTCAAAGCAGTGTAAGACTAGAACAAAATTATAATTACAGCTCTGCGCAGGAGGTGCCTTCAGCCTTCCTTCCTGAAAGGAATTTGGAACTGGGGTGATAAAAACCAGATGGCTCAGGTTGGTGAGAGTTCTTGGGCTGGCTCAGGCCCTCCTCCATGGTTGGAGGCCAGGAGTTACAGAATGCCAACTGCAGGGTGGGAAGCACTTTTGTCCCGTCAGGCTCATGTGGGCTGGAAAGTTGTGTTAGAGGTACCTGAGCCTGGAGGAACTTCAGCTCCCACCCACATGTAGGGGGTCACTGGGAGTGTGGAGCACTCCAGCAGCGCTTCCAGGAGACTTTGGGTGCCCACATGCAGTGCTGGGAGATGTCCCAGACAGTCTGGAGTCAGAGCTGTGCTATGGGAGTACCACAGCAGATGAAAACCTAAGAGGTTTATCCCATCTGGCTCTGGGATGCTGCTGGGAAGCAGCCTGCTGGATTCCTGATCTGATTAAGAACAGCTTTCGGAGACTATATCCTTTCCTGGCCAGATGGCAGCACAGGGTTTGGTGGTGATAGGAGTCCCTTGAGACAGGGGGGGATAAAAAGATAAAGTAGAAGCATTTCTGCTGTGGCCTTGGTGCAAACTGGCTTTTAGAGGAAACTGCTGCAGTAACTGCCCCTCTCCTCAGGCTGGGATCCTGCAAACTTGTGTCTGTTGGGCTGGATCATTCTCAGCTTCAGGACAGGGCAAGTTCCTTCTATCCTGCTTGCTTGGATAATAAAACTCAGGAGCTCTGGCAGCTCTGCTGATGTGTTTTGATTTACAGGTAGTTTGGGTTGGAGCTGGTGATGGAGAGAATGCTCCTGAGCTGCCCTCTGTGCCTGTCCCTCTGTTCCTGTCCTGTTCCCAGTGTGTCCTTCAGCACACCCCAATACTGACACCTGGCCAGACCTTTTGGTTTCTCCTGACCTGGCATGGGTGGAGCTCCCAGCTCGGAATATTCGGAATATTCGGGTGGGCTGGGGCCGTGCTCATTGGAGGACTCCTGCATGCCTTGTGCACTGACCCAGCTCTGCCCTGGGCTCTCTGCAGCTGGTTTAGGAAGAAACACGCTCAGGCAGAGGCGCTGGTGCCCATCCCTCCCAGCCCTGAGACAAAGGACAGGTGGAGGAGCATGACGGCGGTGCCTTACCTGGAAGATCTGCATGGCTACAATGAGGAAGAGGATGATGACTTGTATGACATTGAAGATGATATCATCTACACTCAGGACTTCACAGTACCAGGTAGGGGAGAAGTGGTTGTGGGGGAATTTTTTTGTGTTTAAAGCTTTTTTTTTTTAGGAACGGCCTCAAGGTCTGAATAATCCTTTTAGCAGAGGAGATTCTCACTTGTGGAATGGTATGAGTGAGCCATGATGCTCCAGATTCCTCAGTCCTTGATTTGATCAACCAGGATGCCCATCCCAGTGTTAGCCCTGTGCCAGCTTCTTCCCTTCTCCCAGAAACAGCTGCTGCTGGACTCTGCAGTTAATTCTTTGGACCAATTTTGCTAGAATGAGTTATTTGTGAACAGAACCCTGAAATGACTCTGCCTTCAGGGTGTGTGGCACACTTGGGGGATCCCCTGCATGCTGGGAGACTGGTCCCAGCCTGGTTCTTGCCTTCCCCAGCTCCATGTCCATCCCAGCTGAGCAGGGTGAGCCCTATGCAGGCAAGTGTCTGAGGTTAAGGATCACATTGGGAGCACTGACACCAAGAATTTCACCTTCCTTATACAAACAGCAGTGTTTAAACCCAATCAGAGCTGTCATAGCAGATGACAGGCAGATTACTGGAAGATCTTCCATGTTCTCTATGTAATCTGTGCTGTTTCAGAGGGATTAGAGATGTAAAGGATGAGAGGGGCTGGTGAGGTGGGATGTGCAGTGTTTTTGGTGGGCAGGAATCCCCTCAACACTGGGAACACGCTCGTGGGAGGAGCAGGGTGAGGAGGGTCCCAGCACAGACCCTCGGTGGCTTTGTGAGGCATTGCAGAGGCGAGGGCAACTGCAGAGGGAATAAATATTAATTTCTCCACCAAAGTCTTCCTGCAGCATCCCTTTGAACCTGCCCAGTGCTGCATTTCTAGCAGTGATCCCATATTAAAATATAAATTAAAAGCCCCCGTGTAGATGGGGGATCAGTTCAGCTGTGGCTCTGCTGGGCAGCCAGAGCAGGAGTGTGAGTGACTCATGGGTGGGGGTGGGTGCTGGGTTTGAGGCAGGGAAGGAGGAAACCTCATTAAATCCTCTGTTCTTCAGAGGAAGAAGGGGCTTTGAGGAAGTGCTTTCATTTTTAAAGGGTTATTTAAAGATTCATGCAGCTCTGTGGGGAGATGTAAATGTTCCAAGCCCTTGGTTCAATCGGTGTTAAACATCCCATCCAGGGAAGTGCTGGGAGAGGATGGAGAGGAGGATGGCTGTGGCCTGGAGGCAGAATCCTCAATCCTTTCCCCTGTTTGTGCAGTGAAGGGATGTGATCCTCCTGGTCTTGCTCTGTGCTTTTGTGCTGCCTCAGGTCTAGGGGCTGAGCTCTGCTCTTCCCTCTCCTACATTAACCCTTCCTCTGCTGCAATCCCAATCCTCCTGGGATTTTCAGTCTGAGGCTGGAAAATAGAGCCAGGACTGGAGCTCCTGAGCCAAGCCTGGTGCTCAGGAAGCTGCATTCCTGCCTGCTCATGGTGCCTGTGTGCTCAGTCTGACAAACATCGATTCAAAGGCTCTTTGCGGTGTTATTTTGAAACCTTTTTTGGTGCCTGAATGAGCTGGATGGGAAGCCATTAAGAATGTGAGGGGTGGCAGGGATGAGCAGCCACGTTCCTGGTTCCTCTTTCAGCTCTCCCTTTATTTATATTATTTTTAGCCCTGCTCGTGGTGAGGGTGAGGTGGGCAGGAGCTGCTCGGGCAGACACAGCGCTGGGTCAGCGGTTCCGCGGGGGCAGCAGTTGCCAAGACTTCAGCCCGTGCTGAATTTTTATTTTCATTAATTTGAACGTCAGCAACTGTCATTGGTGAAGGAGGTAAAATTAGCTCACGATTCACCTCCCTCCTTGATATCCATAATAGACTCCCGGGACTGTGCTTTTGAAGCAGGGAAGGAGAGGAGGAGGGAAGAGTCACACAAAAGACAAGTGAGCTGTTTGGATAGATTCTTTTTCCCTCCCCAGTCAGAAATGTTAATTGACTTGGCCCGAGTTCAGCCGAGGGAGGGGAAGGAGAAGTGCTCAGCTTTGCTCTGAATGGGGTTGTTTGAGGCTCTGCAGTTGTGCTGGTGGGATGGAGGGATGGCACAAAAAACCTGGAGCTCTGGGGTGCTGCAGCCAGGCCGTGCTGGGCTGGGGCTGCAGCCTGACCCATGGGAGCCCCATGCCTGGAGGCTCTGGGGCCTGTGTGCCTCTTCTAGAACTTGGACCCCTGAGCCTTTCCAGCCATCACTCCTCCAGAGGAGTCAGGCACTGGAGGAGTCCACAAGCAGGGCCATGAGCTGTGCCAATCACTGCCAGAGTGCCAGAGGCACTGGCACATGCCCTGGAGTGGGGCAGAGCACCCCATCACTGCAGTCCCTGAGCTGGGCTGGGCCAGGAGCTGTGCTCCGAAGTTCCAGGCTGGGCACTGCAGGTGCCACTGGCCCCAGCAGTGCCGGGGTTGGGTGCCAGGAACCAGGAGCTGTCCCTGGTCAGTCAGTCCCTGTCTGTTCTCATGGCAGGAGTGCTCAGGTAAGCAGCCCCAAGGCAGTGACTGGAAGCTGTGGCAACGCTGGGAGGGATACAGGGGGAGGTCCAGGAGGAAATCAATTGCAGGTGTATCCCAGGATACACCCACCCCTCCCTCCCCAGCTCTGGCAGTGGCCAAGGATGATGTAGCAAGGCACAGGGGTCCGAGGGGAGACCCCCAATGTGCTCCCCCAGAGGAGCCCTGTGTGTCCCCCCCCAGCTCCCAGCAGTGGGGTGATGGTTGGCGCAAGCGGAGCTGACGTCCCGCCCGGCCTTGGCAGAGAAAGGATTGAGCATCCTTTAAAGAAAATTATACATAATCGTCTTACAGCCTTTGCTTCCACTCAAACCTCTGAGTCATAACTGAAGGGCCCTGGAGCGTGACGTTCCTGCTGGAAGGAAATTGCCTCGGCTGGATCCGGTAGGGGGGAGCCAGGGGCCTGACGAAGCCTCTCCTCAGCCCTGTGTTGGGCTGGGGGCTGCGCCACGCTCCTGGGAGCACCCCGGGATGCAGCCACATCCCTCTGTCACTCCCCAAGTGAGGAAACGTGACCCAAGCGCCGGCCGTGGCAGCAGGAGATGCCTCTGGAAATGGCTCTTCACCTGCTTTGCTGAGTCACAAGGAGCTGAGGAGGGAGAAGGGCTGATGACACCCATGGGGTTTTTCCCTCAGGGGACAGTGACACAGCTGAACCCCAGCCCTGCCAGCGGAGGCTGCCCCATTCTGCAAACACACCCAAGCCCTGGCTGTACCCCAAGTTGGTACCTGGGGCTGGGAGCTGCAGAGAAGGCAGGAGGAAGAGGAGTGACCTCATCCTCTGCTGCCTGAGGTCTGGAGTAGGGCACACGGTCCAGGGAGGAGGGGACCCTGTGTCTGTGCTGGGGGAAGGGGAGCCAAACCAGTGCTCGAGGTGCAGTGTCAGGCTCCCAGCCTCGCACGTCCCCTCTCCTGCGCAGGAACAGGTTCGGCTTTCCCGCAGGAGCAGGGAAAGGGAAGGGAATTCCCCGGGAAGAGGAATGCTCCTTGAAGGTCTGCTGCCACCCCCTCACTGTGGCCGTTCCCTTGCAGGACAGGTGCCTGAGGAGGAGGCCGGGCAGAACGGGCAGAGCCGCGGCAAGGGGCTGCCCAAGGCCGTGTGCATGAACGGGACGGAGCCGGGGCAGCTGAGCGCCAGGGCCAAGGGCGAGCGCCGGGCCAGCGCCTCCTCCAACCCCTCCCGCAAGGCCTGCTCCGCCAGCAGCAAGATCCGCAAGCTCTCCACCTGCAAGCAGCAGTGAGCTCTGCCCAGGTACTGCCGGGGCACGCCGGGCTCTGCCCCGCGGAGCAGGGCGACATCTGAGCCTGCCACGGGCACGGGGAGGGACCTGAGGGGTGTTTTGTAGTCTGGGTGCTGAGCATCCCTCTGTAGAGTCCGTGGTAGCCAGGGCCTGGATCTCCTGTGGTGCTGGGGGTGCAGAGCCCAGAGGAGACCCCCCCATGCGCTGCTCTATTCTGCCCTGTCATGTGAGAGGTGCTCTAGTGATCTCTTTCCCCTCGTGGGCTGTGGCTAGGCTGTGCCATGACACCCCCTTTCCCTCTGCCCTGCTCCCTGCCTCACCACCTGCCTGGATTTGGGGAGCACAGAGGGATGCCGAGCCCCTGGGTGTCCCCATGGGACCTGCCCCTGGCCCAGGAGGTGGCCCTGTCACCCGTGGCCAGGCCACTGCCATGCCCAAGCCACTTCCAGGGGAAGCTGAGCCCACTCCCTGCTTCCCCCCCTCCTTCCGGCTCCCTCCTCCCCAGCTCCAAGCCCTGTCCCCTCCTTCCCACCCCTCATTCATAACGGAGCCAGCAGTGACTCATGTTCAGCCTCATCCGCCCCCGGCCTCATGCTCGTCACGGCGCTGCTGGGGCTGAGCTCTGTTATCTCCTGGATCACGACCAGCTCTGTGGTGTGAAAAAAGCCCAAAATAAAAGCCAGATCCTCCCCCTGCAGCTGTCAGAGGCCTGTGGCAGCTCCATCTTTAATTCATGGGGGCAGTGAGTCACCTGCGGGGAGTCAGTGCAGCCGGAGCCTGGGATGGGGCTCCCCTGGAACCCGCTGCTCCTCCTGCCCCTTCCCGCTCAGCTGCTGCTGGGAGGGGAAGGGGAAGCTCCTCGAGGGCTGCCCGAGCCTGGCTGGGTCACTCCCCCTCTTAGCCTAGAAACCTTTTGAAGGAAGGGAATGCTCCCCTCCTTGGCATAAAACATTCCTTGGCGCTGTTTTCTCCTCAGGGATTTTGCTTTGGGCAGGTCTGGGCTCACCTGGCTGAGGGACCACGTGCTGTGGGAGCCTCTAAAACCTTCCAGGGACAGCACAGGGATCCTGGGCACCTCACTCCCATCTCAGGATGCCAGAGAGAGTCCCAGGGCAGGGTGCAGAGTAGGAGCAAAGCCAGCACCCCAAACTGGGCAGCCCCTGCCATCCCTAACCCCCTTCTCTCTGTTCTCCCCACAGCATCCCTGGGCCCAGGCCAGCCTGTGTCCCCCTCCTTGCCCCAGCTCTGCCTCTCTCCTGGGACTGGACTGTGCTTGCAATCCAAAAGGAAACCAGAAGAAACCAACCAAGGAGCCCAGCCCCCCCTTCCCTCCCCGCACCCCCTGCTCCGGCCAGCGCCAGGACACAAAGCTGCAGTGGCCAGACCTTCCCCATGGGACACCTGGAAGTTGAACTCTGCGGCTGCCAGGACGCTGCCCCCTTCCCCCCAATCACTCTTTGCCAATCAAGACACTGATTCTGTTTTTAATTTTGCGATGGGAAGGGTGGGATGAGGGGTCGGGGGGGTGGGACCCTCCCCCTCCCCCCTGCCAGGCCCCCCGGCCGTGTAGAGTCGTGCAAAGCCATTGCCGTGCACTTTATGTTTTAGACTACTGTTATATATTATATATTTTCCTCTTATTTTTGTTTTTTTTTTCTTTGTTTTTTTTTTTTTGTTTTGTTTATATTTGCGGTATATTTAGAGATTCCTACACATCGTGATGTGTTAAAATAAACCAGATGAGGAAAAAAAAGAAAAACAGGTATTAAGACAAAGCAGAACTCTATTACACCTGCATGCTGCACGGGGGCTCGGAAGGGAACAGGGCCCAGGAAGGGCTCAGAACTTGGGAGGAATCTGGGCTCCAAAGGGATCAGGGTGGTGGCAGCCACTTGGCTTTTTTTCTGCTTTTTTTTTTTTTTTGCTTTTCTCCCCCTTTTTTTTTTTTTTTTTTTTTTCTTTTTTAAAGAAAAATAAAGTGAAAACAGCAGGTGAGTTTCATGTCCTTCCTTCTGCAGCAGGCAGGGTCAGGGGTATGACCAGCTCCTCCTCCTCCTTTTCCTTTTGGAAGGGCACAGTCCCTCAGAAAAACCTTACACTTGTGGGGCAATGCCAGCCCCAGACCCCCCTGTCCCCACCCCCAGAGCAGGCACCATCCTTGGAGGCAGAAGGTGAAAAAAGAGCTCAGAGATGTCACAGTTGGTTTTGGTTTTTCTCCTTTGTTTATAGACTTAAAAACGCAGAGGTGATGGAGGGAGAGCTTTGGGCAGAGCCTGCACAGAGGGAAGGGGCAACCCGGCCTCTACTCGCATGCAATGGGGGTTTGGGGGGGCCCTGCCTGTCCTCCCCACCGCTGCCGAGTCCCAGGTGCCACAGCCAGGGTAGGGCTGGGGCAGTTTCTTTTTTTCTCTTTTTCACCCATTCTTTGAAACACAAAATAAAAACCCAATAAAAAGTGAACATGCCCCCCCCGCCCCACCTCCGGAACAGCAGCAGCAGCCTCTGTAAAAATCAATAAATATCCTTGAGCCCCCACTGAGCTCCTGGGGTGGTGGGGGGCACTGGGGGTTACCCACAGCACATGCTGGGGATGCCCCACTCTGCTCTCACCCTGTACCCTGGGCCGGGGGGCAGCACCGGGGGCAGGCATCGGGCAGCCCTCACCCCTCCAGGGGGAATTTTTGGGGTCCCTGGGGCCGATCCTTTCCCCTCAGCCACTCTGGAGGGGTCCCCCAGGAGGTGCTTGAGCCCCTCAAGAATCCCCCTGGCCCTGCTTCCAGTTTAGATCCCAGGCTCCCTGCAGATCTTGCGGGGGGCAGCGTTTGGGATTAAGGAGGTGACCACCCCCCACAAACTACCCCTGGCCAGGGTGGCACCACAGCGTCCCCCGGAGCAGGGACACCCAGCTCCGGCCCCTTCCTGGCAGGGACATTCCCGGCCGGATGAGAGGCTTATTGCTTGTAAAACCACGGAGAGAGGGGAGAGCCGAGGTGCTACGGGGACTCAGCGGGGTGAGGGCTTCAGCCAAGTCCCTCAACGCTGACCCCCGGCCAACGCGCGGCTTCTCCACCGTGCCCCGACCCCCGGGGCTCCCCCAGCCCAGGCCCTCGCTCCCGGGAGCCGGGGGGCTCGGCCACCCCACGCTACCGGACCCCCGAGCTGAGGTTACAGCCGGGGGTCCCCTCGTGCCCTCCTGGCCTGGGCTGGGACCCCCTTCCCCCACTGGGCACCTGCCGGCAGCAGGAGGGGATGAAGCCCTGAAGGCTGGTGGGGGCCGAGCCCCCCTGTGCCGGGGTCTCTCCCGCTCATGCTTGGCCTAGACCGTGCTGTGGTCGGGGGAGGCATCACTGGCCGCCACGGCCACCGTGCACTCGGGGGTCTCTCTCTCCGCCGCTTTCCTCAGGTGCCCGTAGAGCCGCTCCTCCAGGCCGCCGGCGATCTTGTCCATCAGCTCCGAGCCGGAGCCCAGCCCCAAGCACCTCCCGGAGCCGGGGCAGTCACCGTCCTCGGGGGGCTCAGAGCCAGCCTTGGTCTCGGGGGCTGCCTCTCCGGGCTCCTCCACGATCACCTGGATCTCGGGGTCAGGCAGCGCCGGGGCAGGGGGGACCCCATCGGACGCCTCTGCTGCCTCCTCGTCGCCGGCGCTGACGATGCGGGGCAGGGGGCTGTGGAACCGGGAGTCCAGGGGGTAGTTGGCACTGTCGCCGCGGCGCAGGGGCGTCCGGTGCCGCTCCAGCGCCGGGTACCGCACGCCGGGGTCGCTGAACTGCTTCGTGTGCTGCCACTGCTTGCGCAGGTGGGTGCGGGAGCGGTGCTTCCCCCGCAGCGGGGACTCGTCGAACTGGGGGTCGTGGCGCACGAAGGCGTTGAACAGCGCGTCCGTCTTCTCGTCGATGCTGTAGTCCCGCCGGGGCAGCCCCTCCCGCCCCGGGAACATCTGCCCGTACGGGGACCAGGCCAGGGGGCTGTGGGGACGGAGGTGTCCCCCACCCGCTGCGCCCAGGGTCGTGCTCCCCCCCTCCTCCTCCTCCTCCTCATCTTCCTCCTCCTCCGGGTCCCGGCCCTCGAAGCTCTCAAAGATGGTTCCTTTCCGCCCGGCGCTGGTGAAGCAAATGCGCTTCTCGGAGGCTGTCTGGTCCTTGGGGGGGGCCCTCCTCGCCCCCCCGGCTGGGCGCCTCGATGGAGGCGTAGCCGCTGTCCATCTGCAGCAGCTTGCGTGTGCCGGGCTCCGACTCCTCCGGCTTGGGCCGACCCCAGAACTTCTCCTCGGGGCCTTCAGCCTCATCCAGGGAAGGGGAGGGGCAGGGGGGCACGCCGGCGGTGGAGGAGACGCTGTCCCCGCCGTCGCTGCGCACCGAGTCCTGGTCGTTGCTGCGCTCGGAGGCCGCGTACAGCTCCAGCGAGGCGCGCAGGCTCCAGATGTCGTGGTAGGCGCTGGGCTGCTCGGGCACGCTGCACTCGCCGGGGCTGCCCGCGCCCCCCTCGCCTGGCTCTAGCCTGCGGGCACCACCCCGGTGTCACGTCAGGGACAGACCCCGCAGGCAGCGGGCAGGGATGTGCCAGCCCGGCCCCTGCGGGCTCCACAGCAGCGCCGTGGTGCCACCTGGTCCTCCATGCTGTCACAACCACCGTGCCCACGTCCCAACCCAACCTCTCCCTCACCAGCCCCCCACAGACCCCTCACCCCTGAGCCGGTTGCCCCACAAGAGCCGCAGAGGTGGGAGCCCCCCATGCCCAGGGCAGCGCAGGGTCCCTCGTTGCCTTCCCCTGTGCCCTGCCCGGCTCACCCATCCCCATCCCCACTTATCTACTGAAAAATACCTGCCGAGAGAGGGTGGGGGGCTGGTGGGGGAGGGCAGGAAGGGGCCCCCCGCGGGGTGGAAGGACACGTCGTCCGTGTGGGCAATGTACTGGATGATGTCGGTCTGATGGGGGTCCCGGTCCTCCTGGTCCATGCTCTCGCTGGCCGCCCGCTGCCTCTGAAACTGCCGACGCTTGGGGGATCCTGGGGGGCACAGGGCAGGGCTTGGGGGCACAACCCAAGCGGCACCACCGGCCCCCCACCCACACACGCCCACCCGCCCTGCACAGCCCGGCGGGGCCCCCGCTGACCCCCACCTCTGGTGTCCAGGCTGGACGCCCGCTGGGTGCTCTCCAGCTTCCACTTCTTGATCCTGAAGTAGGGGCTGGCCCCGTCCAGGCTGGCGTGGCGACGCAGGCGGGTGAAGAACTGCAGGACGGTGCCCTGGGGGGGGGGTCGGGGGGTGCTCCCCGGGGCCGGCACTGCCTGCCCCAGCCACCTTCCCACTCCTGGGTGCTGCTGTGAACTGGGGGTATGGGGGGGCCGTGAGTGCCCGCTCGGATCCGAGCATGCCTCCCCAGCCCCCCCGCATCCCACTCGGCTCCTTTGTCCGCTCCGAAGAGCTGAGCTGCAGCAGATGCACAAATGTCCCCCGGGGCAGGGACGAGGTGGGGGTGGAGGGGGGCAGAGCCTGTTTCTAGCTGGATGCCCACGTCTCTTCCTGAGCCCTGGCACGGAGCGAGGGGGCAGGGGTAGGATCTGGGGGAGCAGGAAGGGAGCAGGACAGGACCCTTGGGGCTGTGCAGGCTGGGAGCCCCTTCCCAGCCCCAGCCCCTCGCCCCAGCACTCACCGAAGGCCCCTCCCCGGAGTCGGAGGAGGCGGACGGGCTGGCCTCTGTGAAGCTGGTGTCCACCGTGGAGTTGTAGGTGTCCCCAGGCAGGGCTGAGCTGGGGCCCACGGCATGGCTGGGGAGCACTGGCCGGGGCAGGGCCCCTGTGGGGGGCTGCAAGGCAGAGCACGCTCAGGGGGTCTGCACGAGGGTAGGGACAAGGAGGGGCCCCTGCACCCCAGGACCTCGTGTCTCTACTTCCAGCAATGCCCTGAGACTCCCATCCTGGGCCCAGCGGTGCCTCCCTGGGGTGCTGCAGGATGCCTGACACCCTTGTCCCATCTGTCCCTCGGGCACTGAGGGCTCACCTGGAAGATGGCGAGGCCAGGCTTGGGCGGGGGCAAGCGGGGGGTCATGGCCAGGCTGTTCTCGCTGGACTCACACTCGTGGATGGTGACAATCTTGAGGGCAGGTGGCGGGAGGTGCAGGTGAGTCAGGCGGGCGTTCTTCAGGTGGTGGAAGTCCCCCTCTGTCAGTGTGTACCTGTGGGACAGCTGGGTCAGGAGGGTGCAGCTCCAACTCCCTGTCCCCCCTCAGCCCAGCGCTTCACCTCCTCCCCTTCTCCTGGGTCTTCTTGCCCTGGTCAAAGAGCGCGGCCTCGTTGAAGGAGACGCGCCGGGCAGTGGAGGAGCTGGAGGACAGGAACCTCTCACTCTCCGCATCCCGGTAGCTGGAGGACGACAGGCACTCAGGGTCCTCCGCTTTGCCAGAGACATCTGCAGAGAAGGGGGTCAGCAACCAGCTCCCCCCACCGTCGTGTACCCCAGCTTCCCCAGCTGAGGCTTGACAAACTTGTTGCACTCATGGCCTCAATGCCAGCCCGGAATTCCCTGCTCCCAGCTGCCAGTCCTGCTCCACAGCCAGGGATGGACAATGGAGGGCAAAATGGGTGTGTGGTGGTCACTGCTGAGGGGTTGGGGACTGCACCTTGGGAGGGGAGGGCCCAGGAGCTGCCTCACTCCCCTCCCCAGAACTTGGGATGCAACTGGGAGGGATCAGCGCAGCACTCGGGTCACTCACCCTGCGCCTGCTGCGAGTCATCCAGGTAAGTGGTGTTGGTTTTCTCGGGGTCATCGCTGGCTCTGCGGGGGGAGAAGGGTC
Organism: Chloebia gouldiae; assembly: GCA_003676055.1. Lineage (NCBI taxonomy): Eukaryota > Metazoa > Chordata > Aves > Passeriformes > Passeridae > Chloebia > Chloebia gouldiae. Next base: position 35,666 of record QUSF01000325.1, read on the forward strand.
AGAGGTGCCCGGGCCAGGCCCCCCGACGATGCCACACCCCCCGGGGACAGTGACATCACCCCTTGCCCACCTGGAGTGCCGGCGGTCGGCCTCGCAGCAGCGGCGGCAGATAATCAGGATGCCCGAGAGCAGGACCAGGGTGCCGCCGATGAAGATGGAGAGCAGGGCGAGGAGCAGCACATACCCATCCTGAGGGGACACCTCGCCGGGCACCGCCTGCCCGGGGCCGAGGGGCTGAGCCGCGGGGATGCGCTGGGGGGGCCCGGCCCACCCCAAACCTGCCCCCGCCGCGCTGACGGCAGCGCTGCCCCCGCCGCCCCCGGGCCCTGCCTGCACCAAGGCAACGGCAGCCGGGGAGGCTGAGCCGCCCGCGGCCCCCGCGCCCGGTGGGAGTGGGAACGGGGTTGGGAATGGGGATGGCGACAGGACCCCCAGCCCTGCCCCAGCGCGGGGGTCGGTGCTGTCTCCCCCTGCCCGGGGCAGAGGGGCTGATCCGGCAGCAGCGCCCAGGCCCCCGGAGCCCCCGCGCCCAGAGTATCCCAGCGGCGCACAGGGCACTGAGAACTGTCACCCACTCCCAGCACTGGCAGAGCGGGGGGTGACAGCGGGGCTGCTGCCGTCCCCACCCGAGCGAAGACGCCAGCCCCACGGCAGCCACGAGAACCCCAGAGCTCCGCACATGCATCCTCGCTCCCGCGGGACCCCGAGGCTGGCGGCTTGGGGAGGGGCGCCAGAGACCGGCGGGGGCAGGCAGGGACAGGCAGGACTCACCGTGGCGCTCTCGGTCCCGTTGTCCCAGGGTGTTGGGTCATCGCTCATGGTCTGTCCCGGCCCGAGCGTGTCCTGGGGCGGGGGGAGACAGAGGGAGGCACCGGCCGGGACGGTGGAGCCGGGCCGGGGGCGGCGGCGGTGGCTCCTGCCCGGCCCCTGCCCGGCACCGCGGTGCGGAGCTGCCGGGAGGGACCGGGAGGGAGGGACCGGGATGGAGAGATGGAGGGAGGGACCGGGATGGAGAGATGAAGGGAGGGTGTGCTCAGGGGAAGGAGGAAGGGATGGAGGGTGTGGTCAGGAGCGAAGCAGGGATGGAGGGATGGGCAGGAGAGGGCAGAACCGCTGCCCCTCCCCAGGGAGCTCCTCACCCCCTCCGAGCACAGCCACCCCCCCGCGCCCAGCCCCCGGACTCGCGTGGGCACAACCCCCGGCCCCGCGAAGAGCGGCCACGGTCCCCACGCCCGGCTGGGGCCGGAGCCCCCAAACGGTGGCTAGTGCCGGTGGTCAGAGCTGGCCCGGGGGTTGAAATCCCTGCCCCAGGTCCGGGGTGACACCGCGCTGCCGTCCCCGGGGGCCAAACGCAGCCCCAGCCCCACCGCCGGGGGACCCCCTGGCCGCGGAAGCTCGGGGGGAGCCGCGCTGGGGGCTCCCGGTAGGAACGGGGGGCAGGTGGCCGCCCCACGGCTCGTGGCGTGGGTGTCGCCGGAGCGCGACGGGTGACGCTCGTGAGTCATCCCGAGAGCGGCTCCGTCACCGGGCTGTCCGCGCGGGGGGGACACCGAGGGGCCGGGGGGGCCGGGCCGAGCTCCCGAGGACCGAGAGCCGCCGGGACAGGGGTCCCGCTCCCCTCCTCCGCGGCATCGGCCCTGCGGCCCTTGGGGACCCGGCGGGGACCTCGTCCTCATCACTCTCCCGAGTGTCTGGCCCTTTCCCGGGGGCTTCCGAGCTCCAGCTCCCGCTGCGAGGCCGTGTGTCCCCCCCGTGTGTCCCCCCCGGGTGTCCCCTCCGTGCCTCCCCAGGCTGCTGGAGGGGCTGAGCCTGGGCTGGCTGGGCGATGCTGTGCCCGGGACCCCCGGAGCGGGCAGGGGTGGGCGCTTGGAAGCCGCTCAGAATTAGGTCAGTGAAAAATGTGAATGGAGCCCGTGAAGGGGTGGGGACTGTCACTCGTGGGGACAGCGCAGGGGTAGCCGTGTCGCAGCTGGCAGTGAGGGACAGTGATGGCTGAGGGCAGCCCTGTCACAGGTCGGGGTGTCAACCCCTTGGAGGGATATCGGGGTGTTGGGGGCCTCCCGAGGCAGGGAACCCCCTGCCTACACCGGCCCTCACGCCTCTCCAAGGTAGTGGGATGCAGCACGAGGTGAGGGGACCCACCCCGCGACCCCCGAGAAAGGGTAAGGGGGTGTGGGGGGGTCCCGCTTCCGACCACATGGGGGGACCCCGGGCGAGGGGGCTGCGGCTCCACGTGGCGTGGGCGCCCCACGGGCGGGATCCCTGTGGGGCACCCTCAGGCCCGAGGCAGGGGGAGCGGGGGGCCGGGGGGAGCGGGAATAATGTCCCTCCTGTTCCCCATCATGGAGGAATCCCGTCTCCATGGCGACCCGACAGGAACAGGACGGCCATTGTCTGGAGGAGGGGGCCGGTCCCCGGGCTGTCCCCCCCGGGGGGGACACGGGGCGGGACCCGGGGTCGCCGCCAGTCCCCGGGGCGGGGGCTCGGGGTCGGGGGATCCCGGTGGTGCCGCGCCTCCGCACGTGGGAAGGGGTGCGGGGGGCGGGCCGGTGCTGCCCCCCACGCGTGTGTGCGACCCACGGGGTCCGGCTGGAGCGGGGCTGGTCCGGGGGCGTGGGGGGGACCCGCTCTGCCCCCTGTGACTGCAGCCCCGCGCCCCAGCCTAGTGACGGGATGCAGTCAGGGATGTGGGGCGGGGATGGAGGCAGGGATGCGGGATTCAGGCAGGGATGCGGGATGCAGGCAGCAATGTGGAGCAGGGATGGAGACAGGGATGTAGGATGAGTGATGATGGATGCGAGCAGGGATGTGGGACAGGGATGTGAAGCAGGAATAAGGGATGCAGGCAGAGCCGGTGACAGGGCTGGTGACAGCGAGGTAGGAGCCCCCGGGACCTCTACGCGCGGTAGGGCGTGATGGTCTCCCCTCGGGTCTCTCCTATGTCGCGATAGGGGCTGTCGCGAGGCGGCGGAGCCAGACACTCACCTACAACCGAGACCGGGGCTCCATCGCCGCCGCTGCGCTCGGTGCGGCGGGGCGGCCCCGGGATTTATGAATGAACCGGAGCCGCCCCCGCGCGGCGCGGGCGTCACGTGGGGACAGGGGCTGCCCCAGCCCCTGCCTGCAGCAGCCCTGCCGGTACCCCCTGCCCGCCCCACAGTCCTGCCTCTAACTCCTGCCCGCGCCCCTTCCCCTACCTCTGCCCGCGCCCCTGCTTTTATTCCTGCCCGCCACAGCCCTGCCTACACCGCTGCCTGCTCCAGCCCTGACAGCACTCCTGCTTGCATCCCTGCCTGCACCACCCTTGCCTACACCAGCCCTGCCTGCACTCCTGCCCTCACAGCCGTGTGTACCAGTCCTGCCCGCACCACCCCTACCTGATCCCTGCCTGCACCAGCCCTGCCTACATCCCTGCCTGCATCCCTTCTTGCATCCCTGCCTGCACCAGCCCTGCCTGCATCCCTGCCTGCATCCCTGCCTGCACCAGCCCTGTCTGCATCCCTGCTTGCATCCCTTCTTGCATCCCTGTCTGCATCCCTGCCTGTATCCCTGCCTGTCCCATAGCCCACCCGCATCCCTGTCCCGCCTCCCCGTCCCCACCCCTGCCCCGGAGCCCCCCGAGCCGCTGGGGCACGGCCGGACCGGGGCCGGGGGCGCGGCGGCCGCTCGGTGCGGAGGCGGCGCGGGACCCCCCCCGCCCCGCTCCACGACACTCTGCGGGCGGGGAAAACTACAACTCCCATAAGGCCAGGCGGCGCAGCGTGCTTTTCCTCCGCCGGGCGGCGCGCGGGGCGCGTCGGGAGCTGTGGTCCGGCGCCGTCCCGGCCTGCCCCGCGCTGCCGCCGCTGCCGCCATGGCCGCGATGTTGTGCGCCCGCCGCCTCCTCCGCCTCGCCCGGCCCTCGCCGCCGCTGCTCCCCACCCGCGGCTATGCCGATCCCGCCGCCGGCCCTGCTGCCATGGCCTTCACCTTCGCCTCACCCACACAGGTAGGCCGGCCGCGGTCGCGATGCCGCCGCCGCCGCCGCCGCGCCCGGTGTCTCCTGAGGGCGCGGGGCGGGCGGGACGCGGCCGGTGCTGCCGCCGCCGCGGGGCTGTCCGCTCCCGGGGGCTCTGCGGCTCCCGGGGCACGGCCGGGCTGCCACCGGGCTGTCACCGGGCTGACCTTGGCCCTGACCTCGGGCCTTGCCCGCCGGACCGGGGCGCTCAGTCCCCGCCGCAGCGCTCCGGGGCTGCCCGGGGCCGGTGCTGCCCCTCCATCGGTGCCATCGGTGCCGCCCCCCATCCGTGCCGCCGGACCCGCTGTGCCTGCCAGGCCCGGCCGGGGCTGTCCCCGGGCAGGGCCGGGCTGGCGCTGGGGACAAGGACAGCCCGGCAGCGTGGGCCGCAGCGGGGACGGCAGCTCAGGGCTCCCCACGCCCTTCCCAGGCTGCTCCCGGCTGTGCCGGCGCCCGTCGCCCACTCCCGACTCTGTGTCTCCATGTGCCGCCTCCCCGCCGTGCCCCTGGGAGCTGGGAACGCTTCCCCGCTGCCTTTGCCAGGATCTCTCCTCTGGATCCTGGGCAGGTGCAGCCTGTCCTGGGCACACCTGGGCGTGTTGAACCTGCCAGGAGCTGAGCTCAGCTGCTCCCTTGGGATGGGCTCTTCCCTGGGCTCTCCATCCCCCCATCGCTGGTGACTGCGCCTTTTTTGCCCTCTTCACCCAGGTGTTCTACAACGGAGCCAACGTGAAGCAGGTGGATGTGCCCACGCTGACCGGCTCCTTTGGCATCCTGGCATCCCACGTCCCCACGCTCCAGGTGCTCCGGCCGGGCGTTGTCACAGTCCACGCTGAGGATGGGACGGCCACCAAGTACTTTGGTGAGCGAGGCAGGAGGAGCTGGGGAGGAAAGGTGTGCGTGGGATTGGTGTTCTTGGTTCTTTCACAAGGGAGGCTCTGCCCATCCAGGTGTGGCCTGGTGCACTTCCAGGGATTTCTGCTTTCCCAGCCTGCCAGGGGCTGCTGGAAGTTGATCCTGGGAGCTGTGGGCTGCTGGGGTTAGGTCTTGGTTCTGCTCAGGCTTTCTGGGACCATCCCCTTCTGCAGCTTGCCTTGGGGTGGTAGCTGAGTCCCTGAATGCTGGAAATGTGACAGGAGGGGCTGAGGATTTGTTCTGGGAAAGGATGGCAGGGCTGAGCCCCTCTGGCAGCCCTGGCTGAGCTGCCCCGTGTTGTGCCTCGCAGTGAGCAGCGGCTCTGTCAGCGTCCACGCCGACTCCACGGTGCAGGTGCTGGCAGAGGAGGCAGTGACCATGGACATGCTGGACCTGGCTGTGAGTACCCAGAGATTTCACCAGCCCTGGGCTCCCTCCCTGGGGGGAAATTGCTCCCTTTCTCTGCCCTGGGATCCTTGTATTGGGAGCTTCCTGTGCCCAGAACCCAGGGTTGTGTCTGCACCCCCACTACATTTTGGGATTCGAGGCTTGGGGCTCCTCCCTGGGGAGCTCTGCAGTCGTAAATCTCCACACCGTTTCCCACCCCTTGGACAGACACTGACCTTGTCTTCACCTCCAGAACAGCTTTTCCCTGCTGATAAGGTGTCTGGGGCCAGCACAGCTGTGTCTGTATCTGTGAGGCTCCCAAGTTAGTGGGTCCTTGGCATCCATATGAAGGACCAGTGGCTGCAGGGGAGGGAGGGAAGGACAGTCCCCTCTCCTGCAGTGTCTCCCAGTGACACACATTCTTTGTGCCCTCGTGTCCAGACTGCAAAATCCAACCTGGAGAAAGCTCAGTCAGAGATGGCAGCAGCGTCTGATGAAGCTGCTAAAGCAGAAGCTCAGATTAAGGTAGAAGCTAACGAAGCCCTGGTGAAGGCTCTGGAGTAAATCCAGGTGAGTAAATCCAGACCTGTTCTATGCCCTGTTGGGCTGGGCGAAGGGATCTGCCTTGCTTTTGGGCAGCAGTGACCACAGCTGTCCCTTGCCATGGTCAGGCCTCAGCTCTGGGGGTCTCATGGGGGTCCCCAGCCCAGAGCTGACCTGGGGCTGCAAGGTCTGGCCTGTGGCACTGTGGGGTCCAGCCCTGCCACTGTGGGTGGATCGTGTCCAGCTGTGACACTGCAGTTCAGCCCTGACAAGGTTGGGTGGATAGTGCTGGGACGGACTGGGAATTGTGGTCACTGCTGGGGCCTCGCCGGTTCCCCATGCCCCCACTGGGACTGGCCACATCTGGGGACAACCTGGGGGCAGGGAGGGGATGCTGGGCCCCATGGGGAAAGCAGCGTGTGATCTCTGCTGCACAAACAGCTTCAGTCTCAGCCGGGGTGAGGCTGGGCTCTTACCTTGCAGCCTCTTTTTGCTCTGTCCTGCACAGACTGTGCTTCATCCCTTCCCTGGGAATTGCAGCAGTGTGTGCTGTGCAGGGCTGTGAGTCACTGCCAGCCTCCACTGGGCTCAGCCTGGAGCACAGGAGGGCAAAAGCTCCCACTCCCTCCTGATCTCTGCTCTGGGTGCTCTTTGGTCCTGGAGAGCTGGTGGCTCGTGTTTACTCACAGCAGTTGTGCAGCTGGAGTGAGGCCAAGCCCTGGGATTGGGATCCATGGCCCAGCCGAGCCCACCCCACACTAACCCCACTTTCTGTGTTTTGCAGGAATCCCACTGTGGATGCAGAACTCCCAGCCTGTCCCTGTTCTGCTCCCTGGCTGTACAGATGGAACGGGACAAATGGAGGTGGAGAAATGGTTCTGATCAATTAAAAGGAAATGTGACCCTCTCTTGTGGCACATCGCCTTCTTCCCAGGCAGCAATGGCAGCTGGAGCCAGGAACAATTCCCAGCTCCTGCCCCAAGGCAGATTCACCCTGGGAAGGGGTCACCAGCACTGCCCTGGGGTTTGGCTGGGCATTCCCAGGGGAGACTCACCCGCAGGAGGTTCATCAGACAGGTTTACAATCCTCTCTCTGTGCTCCAGCCACCTCCATCTGCAGTAACCACTTGGACTGCGGGATTTGAGCAGCACAGGAGCACAGATCTGTTCCAGAGCCATCCTGTCCCAGCACTGCCTCAGCCTCCCGGCTCCAGCGCTGCAGGAATCCACATTGGCAGGCAGGGTGCTTCCCACAGCTGGACAGCAGCTGCCCCATCCCCTGCTGCTGCCAGGGGCACTTCCCCTGCTCCTGGAGACGGGCTGGGTGTGGAGAGGGAAGCAGATGCTGTGCATGATGGAAATCTTTCCTGCTTCCGTTCCTGCTGGAGCTGCTCTGCTGAGCTTGGTGCTTGCTGGGTGCAGCCCTGTCTGAGGAGGCCACCTGGGCTTCCTCAGGGTTCCTCACAGCCCTGGGAAGCAGGAAAGGTTCACTGAGCTGCAGCACCGCTGGGAAGGGGTAGTTTGGGCAAGGGGACAGCTCTGCCTGTGCCAGGCATCTGGGATGTGTGTCCTGTGTGTCCTGCTGCACCAGCTGCTGCCGGCCCCTCGCTCCATGCCACCCTCCCACACCTTTCCAGAGGCATTTCGGGTTTCCACTGCTGCGCAGAGCTTCCCTCCCTCCCTCTGCATCGCTCTAATCCCCTTTTCCCTGCAGCGTTCCAGCCCGGGAAGGCGCGTTGGCTGCCTGTGAGGTCAGTGCTTGCCACTCCGGCCTCCCGCGTGCCCCGCGCGGCTCCGCGCTCGGAGCGGGGCACGGCTATTTTCGGCACTGCCACCCAGGATGTCATCTTGGCTGCCTCCTCACCACCACCTCCTCCCCCTCCTCTCGCTCACTCTGTCTTTCTCTCCCCCCCCCCCTTCACAAGTGATCAAAAATAGAGCCTGTGGTGTTAAATTTCTCACTCTGTGGCTTATTAAAAGCCTCCGAGTGCCTGACGCGGAGCCTATTTGAAGCTCAGCCGACTTCCAGCTCCTGAGCTGCTCCAGTGCCTTTTCCCCTTCCCCTCTCATTCCCTTTTTTTTTTTTTTTCCCTTAAAGGTCTGACATTGCAGTGAGCATGAACAAAGCTTCAGAGTCAGAGCTGAACTAATTAAAACATCTTGGGAAATACCGGGGCCAGCCGGCTCCCTTCCCTCTCCCGCTGCCCCTCTCTGTCCCCAGCTGCTATTTCGGCTGCGTGAGCCTCCCCCAGCACACGCAGCCGCGCTGACGGAAGGTGACTGCCTTGGGTTTTTCATCTAATGGAAGAGCGTTGGCGAGGCCGGGAAGCTGGGGAAACGGCCAGCTGCTATTTTTAGGACAGGAAAAAAGTGTCTCCGTCAGCGTCCTCTCACCAGCTCTTCCCACTGCCTCCCGCCAGCGCCAGGGGAGCTGGGGGGGCCGAGGGATCTGGTCCTGCCCCCCTCACCGAGTGCCCTTGGCTGGGTGCTCCACAGCCTGCTACCTGCTGGGACTTGTAGGCTGCATTTGGGGGGGAACGGTGGGTGACCCTTCCATGTCCAGAGACCCTGGGGATGGAAGCTCATGGATGCAAGGACAAGGCTTTGTCCTGAGCCAGGACAGGAGCAGCACTGTGCAGGGATTGTGGGTGCCTGGCTGGCAGCATCGTAGCCCTACTCACCCTGAGCTGCACTTTTGGGGGTGCAGGGCCTGTGTGGGTGATTAATTAGCTGTGCTGCTCCACACTCCCAGGCCAGCCTGCTCCCTGCAGGGTCAGCTCTGAGCTCCTCACCTCTGCCTGCAGCCCTTCCCCTCTGTGCTCATTATCTGGCTCTGCTGAGCCACTTTCTCCTCCTCCTGTGGCTCCTGCTGGCCATGCCAGAGCCACCATCAGTCGCGTCCTGCTGGATGCCACAAAAATGTCCTGACTTGGTGCAGGGGATGTGTGGCTGCGGCTGCTCCAGAGGCAAAGCCCTTTCCTGCTCCTGGCTCACTGTGCAGGTACTGCAGGGATGAGCCCAGCCTGAGGGCAGGCAGGGAGGTGGGGGACAGCCCTGGTGTGGATCATGTTGTGATTCAGCAGGTCACTCTCCCCCCTCAGCCTGGGTTGTGACACCACTGTGGCACTTTCCTGTTCCTGCAGTGCTGGCACCAGCCTTGGGGCACAGCAGCTTCCATCTGTGGTTTCTGCCTCTTTTTGGGGTGATGGGTGCCGAGGTGCTCCTGCCTTTGTGTCCCTGCAGGACCGGGAGCCCTGGACCTGTTTGTCTCCGGCTTTGGGCTGGGGCGCGGTGGGTGTGAGAGGGGAAGGGCTGCCCGGAACGTGGTGGGAGCGGTGTTGCCCCCCTCCTCCCTTTCCACCCAGGGCTCCCTCCCATGACTCGCATCCTCTGCTGCCAGATGGAGGGTGGGGAGCGGGGCCGGGAGCGCTCGGAAAGTGAAGCATCACGGATTCTGCCGGCGGCGTCGCTTCTCCGGGGGATGATTTCCGAGACGGGCCGGGTTCTGCCAGGCCAAATCTCCCGGTGCTGGCGGCCGTCCCTGCGTTTGGCCGCGTGGCATTTCCCCGTCCCACCCAGTCCCGAATGCAGGCGAAAGGTTCCAGCTCTCCTCTCTCTGCAGGAAAAACAACCCCAAACCCCACCGCAGCCCCAGGAAGCCCCGCTCCCGCCGGGCTGACTCATCGGGCAGAGCCGCCCCTTTCCCTGCCCAAACCTTGGCGCGCTGGGGCCCCTGCCTGTCTCAGCTGCTGACCCGCACCCTCGGTGCCCACCCTGCAGCATCAGGGTGGGGCTACAGAGGTTGCCCCCACCCCTCTCGCTGCCAAGGAGCTGCAGGATGTGGCAGCAGCTTCCCGGAGTGTGGCGACCCTCCCCGGGGTGCCGGGCAGCTCCCTGCATGTCCTGGAGGCTCTGCAGCGGCTGGGTGCAGACCTGGCCCCCTCCCAGCCCAGGCCCGCGGGTGCAGCCGCTGGCCCCGGCGTGGGAAGGTCGGCGGAGGCTCCACACGCTGTTAGCACAGCCCGGAGCGTCCTTGGGCCACGCCGCCCTTGGGCGGCTCGAAGGCCGAATCCCCACAGCTTCCTTAGGATGGGGGGGTTGCTGCTGGATAATGATTAACCCGCCCGTGTTAATCATTCGGGCCGGCAGCCTTTTTCCTCTGGGTTTCCAGCTCTGGAAAATGTTCCTTTTCCGACGCCCTCCCACGCACGTGGCCCCGCAGAGGGAGTGTGGCACAGCTCAGGGAAAACCCTGTGGAGAGGAGCGGGGTTTGGCACCGGGATCTATCCTGGTGGGGCCCCTTGGTCCCGGTTCTGGGGGTGCCTCGCCTGCAGATGGCGGCGGAGCCGTGGGGAGCGTCGCCCCAGCGGCCTCACCCCCAAAATCCCGACACAAGAGCGAGCGCCGGCAGGCATTGAGCAGGGCGGGTGTTGCAGCCAGCACGACAGAGCTTGTCACGGTGATCCCGGGCCAGCAGTCCCAGAGCGCCGCGCCGGCCACGCAGCAAACCTTGGCCCGGGGCGCGTTCTCTCGTGGGGAAACTGAGGCACGGATTGGGAAGGCTGGGGAGAGTGGGAACGGGACATGGGAATCTCAGACCGTGCTGCTGGGCTTGGCGATTCCAGCCCTGTGGAGGAGGCACCCGAAGGAGCCAGGCAGGGCGCGGTGGGGGCAGTGCGTTGCCCTGGGGGTCTCGGGTGCCTTGGCAGGGGTCGTTGCCGGGGCCATGGGCACGGCCCTCGCTCAGGGCGGCCTTGGAGGCCGCTCGCACTTGGCTCTGCTGGAGGTGGCCCAAAGGCGTGGGGGGCCGGAGGGGGTGCGTGGTCTCGTGCTGGGGGTTCCAGCAAAGTCCCCTCCCAGCGTCTCCCGGCCAGGGCCATGACCCACGAGGAGCAGGGGGAGCCTCGGCAGGAAGCGCCTGCCAGCTGGGCTCTACCCCGGCTACAAAGGCGGCCCAGAGAGCCCAGTGGAATGAGGTGGCATCCATCCAGGTTCCCACAGCGGCCCTGGTGCAGAAAATACACCCGGAGCTGATGGCGGTTGCCACAGCGATGGGCTGAGTGCCACGCCGTGGAGGGGGGCACGACCCCGGAGCCGGGTGTGCCGCACGAGACCCCGGTGCAGGGCAGTGGGAGCTCCGTGCAGCGGTGGAGCCGGGTGCTGGCAGGGACCAAAGGCTCCTGCCCCGGCTCCCGCTGCCTCCGCCCGCCTTTGATGTGCCGGGACTTCGCCCTTGGTAAAGCTGGGAGGTTCCCAAGCAGCTCCCAGCTGGATCCTGGCATCCAGCACCCAGGTGCCTGATGCAAGCCCCCCGCGAGCCCTGGGGCTCCGTAGCTGCTTGGTTCCCTTTGCCCTGCTGCACCCAGGGGCTTGGAGCCCCTGCGGGCTCCTCAGTTCCTGGCAGGGCCGGGAGGAAGCGGCTGCAGCTGGTCCCGGCGCTGGGGCTCTTCCTGGCGGTGCTGGCGCCGGGCTGGGGAGTGGGGTGGGGAGGGAAAGCCGGGGGGCCGGGGCCGCTGCCCTCCGGAATGCCCTGGCATGTGGCACGGAGGGGTCGGCAGCCCTTCCATCCTCATTCCCTCAAAGGCCACCCCTCCGCCAGCTATAAAAGCAGGATTGAGGCTTGGCCTGACACTGGAGTCACTTCTGCCACCACCACCTTGGGTGTTCTCTCTCCCCCCGCCCCGCGGGACCTCAATGGGGTCATTGTGCGCTGCGGACCCGCAGGGCACGTCCTGAGCAGCTGCTGGGCCTGACCCCGGCTGCCTCCCCCATGTGTCAGCGGCATCGATGGGGCGCGGGGGTGCCCCCGCAGGGTCCCACGCTGGGAGCACGATCCCGTGCTCGCCCTCCCCGCAGTAGGGAAGGGCCAGGCGCGAGTGGGAAATGGCTTCGCACCGTCCTCGTCCCCACCAGGCCGTGCCGGCCCTGCCGCCCCCTCCCTGCCCGGGCAGCGCCGGCAGCTGGGCTAATGACGGGGTGTGCCCGCTCGCCCCGGGCTGCGAGCGGCGCGGGAGGCTCCTGCCACCCAGCAAGACGGGGCCAGCCGGGCGCGGAGCTTCGCTGCCGCAGCCGGCGCGGCCACACCTGTGTGGGCTGAGCGGACCCCGCTCCCACCCGACACCTGCCCGGCCCAACCAGCTCCTTCGCGTCTCGGCCGCCCGCGGACAGGCCGCTGCAGGCAGGGCCCCCCGGGCCAGGCAGGTGCAGGAGGCGGGAGCACCAGGGGAGCTGGGGGCACGCAGGGCACCTGGAGGAGTCGAAGCTCTGAGGACTGCAGGGGCTCTGAGCCCACTTGTGCCGCCGGGATGTCCCCATCCCTCCTGTCCCCTTCGCACTTCCCCACATTGTGTCCCCCGCCCGGCCCCACATCCTGTCTTGGCTGATGGGACGCAGCCCCGATCCCGGCTGGCTGCAGCCCCTGTGCCCCAGGTAGGGCACCCCAAAGGTGCAGGGTCCTGGCAGGGGGCTGCAGAATGTCTCCCCCCAACTCTTGCAGGCTTCTGGGGGGGTGTGGGAGGGGCAGCATCTCCTGTGGGCAGGAACCTTCCGACAGGGACAGATGCGAGGTGCTGCAGCCGCCTGCGGATGTGAGTGGGTGGGTTCTGGGCAGGGCCGCCTCCCGCGGGCCGGCACCGGCCCAGGTGGCCACTGACTCCGATGGAGCTCAAGGCTCTCCAGGGAGGCCAGGGTTTAATGAGAGGCTGTCGGTCTCCCTGTGATCCTTCCGCCCATTATCTAATCGGAGCAGTGCATATAGAGGCCACGGTGCAGGTGAGTCACTTCCCCAGCCAGTGCCTCAGTTTCCCCACAGGTCGGGTGCTGGGATGAGCTGAGCCCGGCTCCTCACAGCGTGGCTCGGCGCTGGGGAATGTGGCACAGTGGGTCTGGCCCAGGGCTGGATTCCTCCTTCGGCTCCTTGTGACACACCTGGACCCTGGGCGTGGAACCTCCCTTGAGCCCCCTTACCTGGGCATGGAGCCCCGCTCCAGACACAGAGTCTGGTGGCACTGGGACATCCCAGCGCTGGAGTGCCTGGCAGTGCCGGGCAGGGGCACCCACACTCCACACACAGCAGATTGGTGGCACCCAGCCCATGCCGATGCCACACGGAGTCCAGCTCTTTTCCCGGCCAGGATTTCCTGCTGCTGTTCCCAGAATGGGCCGTGGTCTCACATCCGTGGGATGATCCCGCACAGCGGGTGGCCGGGAACCCATCAGCACCGCTGCCAGGCACGGGAGAGGCAGCGGCACCAGCGATGCCCCGGCAACCCCCCCCGGTGCCGGGAGGGCCGGGCAGGCGGCTCCATCACCGTAAACAGGAACTGCGGCCGCGGGGGAGCGCAGGGGGCCGGGAAGGGAGGGGGTGGCTGCGCCCGTGGCCGGGCTGTGGGAACGTGGGTGTGGGAGCGTGGGTGGGAGCGCAGCGCCCAGCGGGGCCGAGCGAGCCCGCGGGAGTGTGTGGCACACACGGAGCTCGTGTGCCGGAGTCTGTGTGCAGGGTGAGCACGTGCGGCTGTGCACAAGCGTGTGCCCCTTCGGGGTGAAGGAGCCGAACTTGTGTGTGAAGGGACAAGGCCAGGAGGAAGTGCCTCCTCCCGTCCCCATCCCGCCCCTGTCGGGGTTTCCTGGGGCACATCCTGCCTGCATGGATTCTGTTCCTCCTTCCCTTTGGGGGTCAAGGGGTGCCAGCCCTGCAGGGCGGCAGGGACGGCACTGGGCCCACACCATGCTGGGCTGGGGGCTGTCAGCCCCCCGTCGGCTCCCCAAGGCCATGGAGGGTGGAGAGGTGCCCGCGGCCCCTCGCTGGCAGCACGCTCCCCGCCCGGGTGAGGTTCCCGCATTCCTGAGGCGGCTCCAAGGGGAGCCGGGGGCAGGCGCGGGGTGGGGATGCCGCGGCGCTGAGTGTGCGCCCGTGTGTCAGCACAGCCGCCCCACGCCCGCCTTGCTCCCCCGCCGGGCACCGGGATCCCCTGCTGGCATCACCCCCGGCTCTGGGCACGGGCTCGGGAGCCATCCCACACGGTTCTGCCACCCTGCGTGCGTGCAGTCCCAGGATTGGGGATGACGCCTCACAGGGTGAGCCCACGGTGAGATCAGAGAGCTGGAGTGAGATGGGAAGGGTTGGGATAGGGTGGGATGGGATTGGATACGGTGGAATAGGGAGTTACTTTCCCTCGGGTTTACAAGCCTGGGTCACCCCAGGAACAAGGTTCAGTGTGTATCCAAGGAGGCTCCTGAAATCCCGAGTCCTTCCCCTCCCCAAGGCTGGCAACTCGCTTAAGCATTTATAATAATAATAATGATAATAACAACAATAATAACACCACCACCAACAGCTGAGCTGTCGGCTGACTCCTGCAGTCTGGATTTAAAACAAACCAAGAAACGTAGCAGCGTCTGGGAAACAGCCACTGGCACTGAGGGAGAGGCGTGGGGGGTCAGGGGGCACGGGAAGTGTGGGGGATCAGGGCTCTGGTGCCTCTGGGTCACAATGGGCAGGGGGTCTGTGCCCTGGGTGCCCCTTCTCACCTTGATAGTTTCCTACCTGCATTTCCCTGCCCATCCCATCACAACTCCTGGCTGAAGCAGGGCTGGGGCCCAAAGCTCTGCCTGCCCCCAGCTGAGGGGGCCACGAGAAGAAAGGCAGTGAGGCTGGGGGCTGGAAGCTACTGGGATGAGAGCAGGAACTGGAGTTCAGCGTCCTGAAGAGGCCTGTGAGCTCAAAGAGCCCAGAATAGCCCTGGCCTCACCGTGGCAGCAGGGCCACGGCCCAGCACAGCCAAGTATGGCTCCACACCTGGGTGCTGCTAAATCCAGAGGGATTCACCATCCTTCCCGGGCCCATGGCCAGGTGGGTGAGAGCCTCTGGTGACTCCCCCCAGCCTCAGCCCCCCACGAGAGCTGAGTCACCAGGGGTCTGGCCTGAGCCATCCGCCCCCTGCTCACCCTATGCCCAGCCCCCAAGGGGGGCTGCCTGAGTTCAGTCCAGGGGTGACTTCATCCCTGGGACTCTCCAGGCCCGAGGCCAGGGTGGGGAGCAGAGCCCCACGAGTGTGGGGTGCCCCAGAGCCAGGGCATGGCAAGTAAGGCCAGGCAGGGCCACTGGCTCCGGCTGCATCGGGCTGGCAGCTGGAGTGTCCCCAGGCTGTGACGCCTGGACAGTCTGCCAAAGGCCACCAGGACACGTCCCCGAGAGCTGGGAACACACAGAGCCGGTTGTGTGTTTCTAAGGACACGCCTGGGTGTTTACAGCCCCGCCAGCGTCACCGGCACAGGCACCGCCGTCCTGCCCAAGGACATCCGCGCCCGTCACGAGGCCACCCCGAGCCTGGAGGGATGGGGGGCTCCGGCGGGGGTCCGTGCCCAGCCTTGTGTCGGGAGGGTGGAATCAGCAACTCCTTCCTCAGGGCAGCAGCGGTGGCTCACCTGAGCACGCCGGGCGGCTGAGTCCCCGCTGCCACCGTGACCGAGGCTGGGTCCACCGCGGGGCTCAGGGGACCCCCGGGACCCCCAGCCCAGCACCGCTCGCACCGCGGCGGTGCCGCCGGTGCCCTGGTGGGCTGGGCTGGGCCGGGCGAGCGGGTGGAGGTGCAGTGGTTCGGCTGCACCCTCCTGCCGGGGTGTGCCCCGCATGATCCCGGCCGCTGGCCCCGTGCCCATGGGAACGCTCCCACTCGCTGCGGCAGCTCCGTGCGAGGCCCCAGCTGGGCACCGCGGGCCTGGGAGTCCCTTGGAAGCCACGCTCCCTTCCCCAGGCGGAGGGCTGAGGGAGGAAAAGGATTCCCGTCCCACTTGAGTTCCCCCAGGCTGCAGCCCGACTGCTTCTGCAGCCACAGGAGCGAGAAACGCCCCCTCTGCCCTCCTCTCCCCTCCTCTGCCTGCCCCGAGCCGGAGTTAGCTCTGCCCTAATCCCATGACCCCGCGCCTGCGAGTGGAATGCAGAGACTTGCGATAAAAATCCCCCGTTTGCCAAAGCTGTGGAATCAGCCAAGAATTCAGCCCAAAAGGGGCGGGGGGGGGGGGAGAGAGGGGGAAAGGGGGGCGGGCAGGGGGTGGAAAGAGAGAGAAAAGAGAAAAGCTGCTGCCCGGGGCTGGTGGGGGATTTCCCCGAAGAAGGAGGGCTGGGAATTCCCTTCCTTCGAGGGAGAAGATTTCCAAGAACCAGCCTCCAAAAGATTCGGGGCTCCCAGCTGGAGCTGGGGCCGGCAGGACCGCGGGACACAAAGGAACCAACACCACGGTCCTGCCCTGGCTCTGCCGTGACACCGGGACGTGCCCCGCGGCCAGGTCCCGTGGGAAGTGTCCCGGCGGGACCCGGGTAAGCCCCTCTCCTCCACCCCGTGCCCGCGCCGCCCTCCCGGCTGCTGAGCCTCCGCGGGGGCTAATCCCAGGGCCCAGGTTAGCTAAGCGGATTGCGGGAGCTGCGTGTGGCCTGCAGCAGGATTTGTGTAGGTATTTGCTCGTCGGATCGTCTCTCCCCGAGCTGCTCAGCCGTGTGGGGTTTGGAGAACGCTCCCTCTGGAGACGCAGGAGCCTCGGATGCTGTGGAGCAATTATGCCCAAGTCTGCCTGTAATCTTTAACGATTTATTCCCAGGGCAACACAATAAACTAAACACACAAAATCCAGGCTGCTGGGAATCCTGGGATCTCCCAGCTTGTGTCTCTGGAGGCTCCAGATACCTTCAACCACACTGAAATGTGCACACACTTCCTAAAGCACCAGCTCCTGGAGTCATGGGATTGCTGGAGGAGATGAGCTTCCTCCCAGGAAGGAGATGGAGCCATGTGAGGAGGGTGGCGACTGGCAAGGGGCTCTTCAGGGCTGCCAGGATGTGGGGAGATGCTCTGCCCTTGGGGCATGGCTGCTTTGCCAAAGAACTCAAGCAGACTACACTCCCAGCCCTGGCCACAAAGTCCCCTCGTCCCTCCCCACAGATCAGGGCTGGGAGCTGCCGGCCAGCTCCCTACAGGAGTGGCTCTGGTGTGACACCTTGTCCCCACCATGGCCCCTCCTGGTGCACAAGGCTGAGCTGTGGCAGGGCCAGACCTGTGGCCCTGGCTGTTCCCTCTCCTCGCTGCTCCAGGGCCTCACCCTGCACAGCCAGCTGGAGATGTGGCCCCCCTAGGGGCGTCTTTGCAGGCCCGGGGAGAACAATGGCGCATCCCTGCCCCGGCCCCTCTCCCAGGGACAACAATGGCAGGAGCCAGAGTCGGAGCCGCCTGAGCTCATCTCCCCCCAGAGCTTGGAGGGGGCTGGGGTGGGCGGGGGGCCGTGGGCTGCGCAACAAAGGCTCCCTCCCAGCCCGGCTCTCTGCCTTGCACCAGTGGCCTCGCTCCCACCCAGCCATCTGCACACACCCCAGGGGACGCCGGGCGGGAGGGACACGGCAGCAGAATTTTGGGGATTCAGAGAGTCCCCCTTGGCTCACGGGTCGGGTCTCCCCACTGTGGACTGGCCACCAGATCCCCCCTCCAGCTGCTTTGTGTCTTGGCGTGCCAGGGCATTGTCTGCAAAGAAGAGACCCGGCAAGGCAGCCTGAGGTCACCAGCGTCTCCCCAGCACCCTCCCTGTGTGCACGGGGCAGCCGCTGCCCGGGAGGAAGCAGTTTCTCCCCCGTGGCACCCAGGGCATTGCGGAACTGGTGCCCACCAGCCCATTTCTCCCTTGCTTTAAAGCCCCGTAGGGCTAAGTCTTGTCCTTGTTGGGAAGCGGGTGGTTGGGCAGAGGGAATCCCTGGGGGAGGAATGGTCCAGCCTTGTTATCAGACATCAGAGAGCCTCCACGGGCAGCAGCAGCGGCTTTGACGCTTGGCTCCGAAGGGGAACTCAGCCCATCGGTTCCCTGCCCACCGACTGACTGACCCACGGGGCACGCAGAGGGTCAGAGGTGTCCGGTCTGTCCCCTCCCCACGGACCGTGGAGGGAAGGTCTTCCCTGCCCTTCCTGGAGCCGCGGCAGAGCCGGGACCCCGGCAGGGGTTGAGACGCCCCCGGTGGGCTGATACCGAGATTAGAGGACGGCGAGTCGGGATCCCGGGAGCGGGATCCGGAAAGAGGGGCTGGGACCCGTGGTACAGAAGTGAGACCCTGGGGCAAAGACCGGGACCCCCCGCGGGAGCAGGTGCGGGTACCGCCGGGGCAGGGGCCGTGGCCGTTGCCGGGGCCGTTGCCGAGGCCAGACCGGTCCCTGCCCCCGCCAGGCTCCACCCCGGGCGGTGCGGGATAAAACTTCGGGCACCTCCCCGGCAGCTCCGCGTCAGGGCTGCGCTCGGACCGGCTGCAGCGCTCAGGAGGTGACACCGCACCCACCACCACCTCCCCCCGGGACGTTTCTGGGGTCTCTCTCCCTCTTCCTGCCACCGGAGGTAGCTGAGCTCCCGCCGCGCCGGGATCCGCGGGGCCGTGTTCGGTGAGTAGAACCGCGCCAGGCTGGTGGGGGCCCGGGTCGGGCTGCGAGGGGGGATCCGCGGACCGGGACCGCACTCTCTCGGTTGCTTTCCCGGAGCGGTAGGGATGGCCCCACTTCCCCGGAGCTCCCGAGGGAACGCACGGCAGAACCCCTCTTCGGTTATTCCGGAGCTCTGCTCACCCTCAGAGATCCTCCGTGTCCTCGGTCACCTGGAGCTTTGCCTGCCTCCGGAGAAGGGGAGCGGGATCGGCTGTCCTCGCTCCAGCTGTCGGAACCCCGGTGCTCCCACCGCGTCCCGGGGAGAGGCTCCTTGCTCCCAAAACCCGGCATTCTTTGGTGGGGAGGAGGCTGCCCGGGCAGGGGCTCTCCATCCCGGTGGGGGAGCAGCGGCTCTGGGGCGCAGCGCGGCCGGGCCGCCCGGTCGCTCGGTAAGGGCCGCCCGGTGTCTCGGTAAACCCGGCGCGTCGCCGGTGCGGCCCCCGCGGCCCCCCCGGGCGCAGGAGGCGCCGGGGCGGCCGCAGGGCGCCCCCGCCCTTCCCCCCCCCCCCCCCCCCCCCCCGGTGCCGGGACGGGGCCCCGGGGTGTCCGTTCCACTCCCCGAGAACCGGCAGGCGGGGCTGGGGCCTCTGGGGTGGAGGTTCCAGCTGGTGGACTAGGGGGGCAGGAGCGTGCTGGGGGGGTACAGGAGGCTCAACCCCTCACCGGGACAGTTCCCCGTAGCGGTAACGGCGTCACCGGGAGGGTGACCGGGCGGGTGCGTGCGACCGGGCGGGTGTGACCGGCCGCGGGTGACTGTACGTGTTCCCCCCCCCGCCCATTCCGCCTCTGTGTCCCGGCGTCACTCGGCTCCGGGGGTTCTAACTCCCGCCCGGCCCCGCGGGCAGTCACCTCCCGCCGCGGCCTCCTCCGGTGCGGGGGCCGCTCACCGCCCCCGCCGCGGCGCTCCGGACCGGCGCCTGCCCGTGTCCCGCGTCCACCTCTCCGTGGCGCGTGGGCCTCGCACGCCAACCCCACCGGAGCCCGGCCGGACCCCCGAGCCCCCCGCGCCCCTTTGTTGTGCGCCGGGATTATGAATGGCTCCAGGCGCGGCGCGAGGGCGCGCGGGGGGGCGGGGCCGGGGCGGGGCCTGCGCGGCCGCGTGGGCGGGAGGAATCCGGCCGGGCCGCCCCGCCCACTGGGCCACGTGGGGAACCTGCGCCCGCCTCCCATTGGCCGTCACCGCGGATGTCTGGGCGCTCGGCGAGCTCCCATTGGCCGCGGGGGCCGGAGGAGCCGGAGTGAATGAGGGCGAGGCCCCGCCCCGCGGGACGTTGCTACATTGTAACTTGCCTGCCCCCCTCCCCCCGGTGCTCCCACGGCAGCGCGAGCGGCGGCCGGTTCGGCGGGTCCGGCCCCAGAGAAGGGGGAGCGAGGCGGCCTCCCCGCCCCTCGCCGCGGCCTCGGGCCTCACCCCGCCCCCAGACACCCCGCGCCGCGAGCACAGAGCGGCGGCGAGGAGAAAGAAAGGAGGCGGCAGGCAGGAGCAGGCAGCGCCGCTTCCACCACCCCCCCCTCCCTCCCGCGGCCGCCACCCGGGCGGGGCCGGGAACGGGACGTTTTATATTTTTTTTTTTTTATTTTTATATATATATATATATATATATATATTATTTTTTCCGCCTGGGCTGCGGAGGGCACGGCCGGTGTAGCCCTGCTTGGGGACCCCCCTCCTAGCCGCCCCCCGCCTCCTCCCGGCCCCCGCCCGACGCCTCACCGCGTAGCCGGAGCTCCCGGTGGGTCCCGGTGCAGCGGGACCAGCTCCCTCCTTTCTCCGATCCCCTCGCCGCCCCCCGACACCGACCGCCGCTGCCCCCGCAGGTCGGCGGATGGACCCGCAGCCCGGCGCCAGGAGCTGCAGCCGCGGGGCTCCCGCCTGCGAGGTGGGGCCACCCGAACCCCCCATGAACCTCTACATCCACACCACCACCGGCACCCGCTATGAGCTCTCGGTGCCCGCCGAGGAGACGGTGGAGGGGCTGAAGCGACGGCTGTCCCAGCGCCTCAAGGTGCCCAAGGAGCGTCTGGCGCTGCTGCACAAAGAGAGGTACGGCACGGCTCGGTACGGGGGGGCTCGGCGCGGTGCAGGAGGCCCGGAGTCCCCAGCCCTCGACGGCGGGGCTGGGCGCGGGGGCGGCCCCCTCGCACCGGGCTCGGCACCGCACAAAGGCTCCCGCCCCCTCCCCCTTCCCGGCCCCATTCCTGTGCGGGGCGGGGGGGGGGGGGGGGGGCCGGGCGGCGGGGCGGAGGGGAGGGAGGGAGGGGGGCGCCGGGCCGGGCCGGGAGCGCGGCCGCCGCCCCCTCGCCCGGCCCTGCCGGGGCTCCTTTGTGGGCGGCGGGGCCCGGCCGTGCCCCGGCCCTTTGTTCTGGGCTCAGCCCCGGCGGCGGCGCGGCCCGGCTCCCCCTGAGCTCCCAGCGCCGGGGGGGGGGCCTTTGTCTGCCGGGGGCCCAGGCCGAGGGGCTGCGCACCCCCCGCGTGGGGCTGGGCCCGCGTGGGGTCGGGACGGGAGTAACTTGGAGAGTCCCGGAGCAGAGAGGAAGCAGGGGACACGCGGGGACACCGCATCCATCTGCCGGCACCCGCGGGGTTGAGGGAGCATGTTCCCAGTGCTGCCTCCCCCACCTACACTGGTCCCAGCTTCTCTCTAATCGCCCCCCCAGTGGGCAGGTTTCCTGTGCCACGAACCCTGTGCTCCCACCCCCCTCGCAGCTCAGCTCCTCTCCGGCCCCCTCAGCACTGCCCAGTCAGTTCCCCTGGGGGCCAGCTGAACTGTGGGGTGCCAGGGTTCCCTCCTGCCTGTGAAGGCTGGGAATTTCTTGAGGTAGGGGTGCTTGAGGGGCTGTTGGTCCCCTGGGAGCAGCCAGACTTGCGGCTGGTGTCCCCCTCTCGTGTGTACCCTCTGGGGGAGCTGCCCGACCTGCACTGACCCTGCTCTTGGCATTTCCTCCCACAGCCGCCTCAGCTCGGGCAAACTGCAGGACCTGGGGGTCGTGGAAGGCAGCAAGCTGACCCTGGTGCCCACCGTGGAGGCCGGCTTGATGGTGAGTGGCCTTTCCTGCTGCTCCCTCCATCCCTCCCACTCGTCCCCGTCTATTATTAAAGCCCCGGGCAAGGATGAGGATGTGATGTGCTGGCAGCCCCGCGGCTCTGCTGCCCCAGCTCTCACTGAGGAGGCAGCGCTGGGTTGGGCACGGCAGCAGGTTTAGTATTTCACTCCTTTCTCAGGGCTTGTGTAGAAATAGTGGAAGTGACATGTCATCCCTCCCTCCTGCTGCGGACGCCCCCTCCTTTGCTGCATTTGTAACGTTAATCCCCCCCCCTCCTCCTTTTTTTTCCAGTCCCAGGCGTCCAGGCCAGAACAGTCGGTGATGCAAGCTCTGGAAAGCTTAACTGAAACTCAGGTGAGGGGCTGGATACCGGGGCAGGATGGAGACAAAGGCGGAGGGCGGGGGGAGGAAGGAAGGACAGCTGCGGCCTCACTTTGCTTCCCCTCCCAAAAGCTTTGGCGTTGGTGCCTCGCTGAGGTTTCACCTTCAGCAGGGCTGGGAGTGCTGAGGGTGGTGCCCGGGGCGGGCACCGTCACCCGGTGCAGCGCCGGGCTCAGGGAGGTCCCACGCCGGCAGCCCAAACAAGCAGGGAGGTGAAGTGACTCACTCAAGGTCACGCCGCAGGTTGGTGGCAGAGCCGGGCGGCTCAGAGCCCTGCCCGGGGGTGTGGGGCTGCAGCCCCCTCCAGCTGCCCGCTGTGGGGTGCAAGGAGTGGGCTGCACATCTGCCCCACCGCTGTGAGGGATGTAAAGGAGGCTGGCAGCTCGGGGGGTTCGTGGGGCTGTAGAGCCCAGCTTCCCCCCACCAGCACCCAAAGGGGTCTTCCCTCTTTTCTTGGAGCCATCCTTGGGGGCGCAGATTGGCCCTGCTGGGGTGTTCTGACCCTCTCCTTGTCCCTTGCTCGGTGGCCTTGTGCTGGGGCACCAGGTGCCAAGGAAGGGGCGGCGTTGGTGGGGCTGTGGTTGCATGGCTGTGGTGTTGTTGGAGGGGTGGAAGTGGGCGGGTGGGGGGTCCTCACTGTTGGGGGGGTCTCAGCTGCGGGCTGGAAGCGTTCCCAGGGTGGGAGAGCCGTGGGTGAGCCGTGGGTGCGCGCGCAGCCGCCAGCTCCTGCCGTGAAGGTGGAATTCACCCCCAGCCATGCAGGCCCCACTCCTTTGTTTTCCGTCTCTGTTACTGCTCTGAAACTCTTTCCTTCCTTTTTCTGGCCGATGCTGCCAGCTTTGGTTTTTGAAGGGTTGGGTTTTTGAGTGTTTTTATAAGCTGCCTTGCTGAATTGTGGGAAGGGGCTGAGCCCCATGTGGTGCCAGGGCTGGTGGGGCACTGCTGTACCCCAGGATGTGGCAAGGGCCAGGCTGCCCTGCCTGCAGGGACCCGGAGTGCCCTTGGCTGCCCGGGGTGACCTTGACTTTTGGGAGCTGGTTTAACCCCATGTGGGAGCTGGGGGGGGTCAGCTTGGGCTGGAGCCCTAGTGGCTCCCAGACACTGCTGGGGTCCCATGGAGGGGTTGCATGGTGCTGCCCATCCCAGCTGGGGTGCAGAGCCGTGGGAGGGGGCTGCTTCTGGCAGGTCACACTGCACCTCCTGGCCTCAGGGCTGCAGATATTTCTGATGGGGCTGAGCAGCTCTTCTCTGGTGTGGGCAGCGAGGTGGGGTGAACCGGGCAGCCAGGAGCCTGTGGAGCTCAGAGTCCCCCTCCTTCACAGGGCTGTGGCCCCTCCAGACCAGGCACAGTGAGCGGAGGAGGGTGGGTGGGCTACGGTCTGGCAGCGGCTGCGGGAAGCGGCTCTGCACCTCCCTGCCCACCGCAGGTTCCTCCGGTTGGTGATTCAGGAAGCCAGGGCTGAGCAGGAGGAACCGCCAGCACCTGGGGGGGGGGGGGGGGGGGGGGGCAGGAAACCACTCCTCCCATTCATGCTTTGCTGGGCTCTGCCTGCGTCACGCAGCCTCCGGAGCACGGGGAGAGAGCTGAGCCGCTTCCTCTGGGGGTGGGAGGGGGGGCCGGGGCGCTGCCACCCCCTTCCCAGCCTTTGGGGAAGTGACTGTTGGGCACGGGGGCTTCCTGGAAATGCTCTCACACTTCCTTCCTCCCCACATGGCTGCCCCCCACTTTCCAGGGATATAAGCAGGCGTTCGGTCCCACTGCTGGCTCTTCCTTCCCCCAGTCCCTCTGCCCAGGAGGGCTGAGGGGGAGGAACAGAGGAGAGGGATGACACATCCTGCTTTTCCAGGGCTGGGGGAATGTGGCCAGGGGGCTCTGTCCCTCTGCCCCCCCTTGGCACAGACAAACCCCTGGGCACCAGCACAGGTGGCTGGATGGGGGGGCCCAGCTGGAGACCCTGCAGGGGTTTGGGGGGTCATTTCCTACTCCCCCTCCTCATCCTTGCCTTGGCCTTGCCTTTGCCATCTGGATCTCCCAGCACGGTTTCCTTGTGCCTGTTTGGGGGTGCTGCCCTCCCCATCGGGGCTGGGGGCAGCTCCCGCTCTCTGCCAGCCCGGGGCTGGGGGCTCGGGGGTGTGCGGTGCTGGGGGCCGGGGTGACGCGGGGCCAGGCGTCGGAGCGGGGTGGGAATGCCGCGTTCTCTGAGTCATCGGCGTTTCTGAGAAGCAGCTGGGAGACACTTGCCCCATCCCTGCGGGCCCCGAGCCCGCTACAGCGCAGCTGAGCCCCCCAGGGCTTGGCAGAGTCCCAGGGGACCCCCTAAGTGCGGGACTTTGGGGGGCTCGGTGGCTCCAGCCCCGCCGACGAGGCTGTCCCGGCCCCCGCTGGGAGGGACGGGGTCCTCCCGGCGTGGGCGGCCGAGCGGGCGGCTGGGTGGGACGTGTTTGCATTGGAGCGGGCTGGTTTCGCCGGCGGGGGGGGAATGTTGGCAGCGGCGTGGGGGCGGGTGCCGCGAGCCCCGGGGCTGGGGCGCCGCGGGGACCGGGTGGGCTCCGTGCCACGGCCCAGCCCCGGGGGTGCTGCCGGGGGGCCGTGGGACCCCGGTGCGTGGGGATGGAGGGGGTGTTCTTGGTGCTGCTGGGAAGCGTCGGCAGCGCGGGCCTGGCCGGGTTGGGGTGCTCTGGTTTCTCCCGGCGCTGGCGAGGGGTCAGGCAGGGCAGGGGTGAGTCAGAGGGAGCTGGAGGCGGCCCTGGGGCCGGCTGACGTCAGGGGGCCCCGGGGAGCTGCGTGGGGCTCCCCCGGGCACACCTGGGTGCAGGGCAGGAGCTGGGATGGGGCTGTAAAAGGGCCCAGTGGGAGCAGGACCCAGCTGGGACCCCTTCCCACACTTTGGTGAATGGTGCTTGGACGTGGTGTTGGGGTCTCTGTGTGAAATGTACCCCCTCCAGTGCCTCAGAGAGCAGCGGCAGGGCTGGGGTGGCTCAGCAGTCCTGGAGGACTCCATGCAGGGGTCCGAGGTGGTCAGAGCTGGGATGGGACCAAACAGTGAGGATGGGGCTGCCAGACTGGTATTAGGCCATCCGGGATGCTATGGGAAGAAAAACTCTGGCAGGAAGGGGGCTGGAGCGATGCTTTCCCTTGGCCAGGTGCTCTGTGCACGCACACGCGCGTCCATGTGCGCGCCCGCCGTCCTCTCCCGCCCCCTTGCCCCGTAACCTCCGTGTCCAGAGCTGCAGCGTCTCCTTCCCGCCCACCCCTTCCTCTGCAGCCTCCGCCTGACACGCTCGGGGCTTTGCTGCTGGTATTTTTAAAGCTGCTTTTCCCACGGCTTCTCAGAACCGGCCTCCGCGGCAGCGGGGCGTGGGGGAGCGGGGCCGGGGCTGGGGGGGCCTGGGGGGGCCCCGCTCTGCAGGGCTGGGGACGGGGGGCTGCTGAGCCCCACTCGATGGCTGCACCCCAAAGGTGCCATGGGATGTGGGTGGGCGATATCAGGAGCTGCACATGACAGGCTGGGAAAGCTGTGTGCCCTGGAATAGTGAGGGGGGTGTGCAGTGAAGGGGGGGCATCGTCCCCATTAACCCATCCGGGCTGGCAGGGGTGAGAGGCACAGCCCCCCTGCAACAAGGGGGGGCTCACGGTGGCTCCTGGCTGTCCCAGCCCCCCCTAGAATGTGGGGCAGCGCTTGGGGGGCTCCCCTGTCCCCTGCCACAGCTGCCAAGTGATTTATGCGACTGGGGGGAGGCTGAGGGGTGCGAGCTGGGGGGTGGCAGGTGTTGGGCATTGGGGGCCCCCCACAGCTGCAGCCTGGGGAGGGTCAAGCCCTGGCTCTTGTCTCCACGCTGCAGCTGCTCCATCACCTGCCGGAGCTGGAGCCTCCGGGCTGGGCAGGGCCCGTCCCCCACCCCCAGCTGCCTTGAGGAGGGGGAGGAGGGCAGGTGGGCTCCACTGCCTGAGTCACAATGGTGGGCACCCGGCATGTCCTCACCTGCCCCTTCCTCTTCTCCCTGTGCCAGCAGGGGCACCCCTTAGAGCTTGGGGGGGGGCACAGCCCTCCCGCTGGCCGGAGCAGCGGCGCTGGGCAGTGCCAGCTGCAGCCCCTGCCCGTCCCTGCCCGCCGGGGAGGGCAGCCAGGCAGGCACGGCCACTCCGTGGTGGGGAATAAAGGGCAGGAAGGGCAGAAGGAAGAAAAATACCCCCCGGCACCATCAGCTGACGGAGTTGGCACCGGGCTGGGGTCTCGTGGGGACAGCAGCTGGGCTCGTCTGCCAGCCTGGCACGGGTGAGGGCCTGGGACGGGCTGCGGGAAGGGGTCACCCTTTTCCTGCCCCAGTGACCCATCCCTATGGCCAAGGGAAACCTGTAGGGGCAACTGCCATCCCCTGCTGAGCACCAGTGGGGCAACCACCACCCCTGATGAGGATCTCTTCTCTCCTCAGGTCAACGACTTCTTGTCGGGCCGGTCGCCGCTGACCCTGGCCCTGCGCGTGGGTGACCACATGATGTTCGTGCAGCTGCAGCTGGCGGCTCAGCAGAGCACTGGACAGCTCCAGCACCGACACCTCATCGCCAGCCGCGGCGAGGCGGGGGCCAGCGCCAGCCCCCACTGCCGGACGCTGCACGGTGCCGGCGGCTCGGGCTTCGCCCGCATCCCCGTGGTGCCCTCCTGCCAGCAGAGCCCGGCCCCCAGCCCCACGCCCACTGCACCGGCCCCCCCCATGTACTGTAACGCCCCTCACGCCGCTCCTGTCACCGCCGGGATGTTCCGGTCGCACGGGGCCAGCACGCAGACGGTGAACAGCAGCGTGGTCTCCTCCTGCTCAGAGGTGAGTCTGGGGGTGTCTTGGGGCCTCTGGGAAAGGAGAGCGAAGCCGTGACTTTCCCAACTCAGCCATGGTCATGCCTGGCCCTTCCTCAGTTTCCTCATGTGTGGAAATGGGTTGTGCCCAGTGTAGTGTCCAGAATGTCCCCAGGTCCCAGGGAGGGGCTCAAGGACAGGGTGTAACCCAAGCTCTTACCCTGCCTGTCCTCACACCCCGCCTGTCCCCATGGGTGTGCAGGAGCTGCTGCTGTTGCTTCCCTTCCCCCCTGGCACAGCACAGCATGGTAGGGAGCCTGTCAGGACCCCCAGGGTGGTTCCTTGCGTGCCAGGAGAACTGGGACTGGTGCCTGCTGCACCTGCTCCGTGTCTGGGCTCTCCTGACCTGGCTTCTTGCGGGGTGGGAGCAGGGTTGTGTGCCCCACCAGACCCCTACCCCGAGGCTGATGCCGTGTTTCTCCCCTCCCAGGTGGACTGTGGTTCCCGCAGCAGCAGCTCCCCGGGCAGCAGCCCGGCCCCCTCGGCCCGATCCCGCAAGCCCGGGGCGGTCATCGAGAGCTTTGTCAACCACGCGCCTGGGGTCTTCTCAGGGACCTTCTCCGGTACGCGCTGCTCGATTTCCGGGGGGCTCTGGGGGGATGCTGGGGGCAGTGGGGCTGTGGATCTGAGGGGGGCTGCTTGTCTCACACCCGCTTCTTCCATACCTCCAGGCACTTTGCACCCCAACTGCCAGGACAGCAGCGGGCGGCCGCGGCGGGACATCGGCACCATCCTGCAGATCCTCAACGACCTCCTCAGCGCCACGAGACACTACCAGGGCATGCCCCAGTCCCTGACACAGCTCCGCTGCCAGACGCAGTTCTCCTCGTCCTCCTCTTCCTCCTCCTCGCCGCCTGCCTCTCCAGACCTCGCCACCAAAACTACCTCAGAGCCGCTGCCGGCGGCCACCGCCCCCACCCTGCACCCCGTTGTCCAGTGCCAAAGCCAGATCCGGATGTGCAAGCCCAGTGGTGAGTCTGGCTGCCCCCGAGTGGAGAGGGGTTGGGGTTTGAGGTTGGCACCTCTTGGGGGTCCCTGCTCCGTGGCTGGGATGAGTAGAGAGGGACTGGGAACTGGATGATTGACAGGTGTCAATCAGGAGGGTTGCATGTTTGGGGACAATCGGCACCCCTGAGGACTCGGGGAGGTCCCCCCACCCACCCTGCATTGTCATCTCTCCCAAACCCTGTGGGGACAAAGCGTCCCTGTGTGGGTGGGGGTGTGGGGGAGTGGCAGGTGGCTGCAGTGTCCGTGCTGCCCCGGCAGCTCTGGGCCTGTCCCTGCTGTGTGGGCAGAGGTTTTGGGGTCACGCAGACTCTGGCTCCCTCTTTCCAAGCCCATCTCCTCAGACTGGGGGTGAAGATGGGCCTGCAGGAGGGCCTGGCCTGGGGCATGGCAGCGGCTCCCCAGCATTTTTGGGTGCACACCTGTGAGCCCTGGGGCCGGAAGGTGTTGCAGGCACCCGTACCAGACCCCCTGTGATTTGCTTAGAGGAAAGAAGTGAAACCACCAGTGCTGGCTCAGCCCCCTCGGGGTTCACTCTTCCTTCTCTCTGAGGCAGGGGTGGTCCAGGTCCCCACAGGGGGTGGCTCCATGCTGGCTCCAGCCCCTGCTGGTCTGGCCGGGTCTTGTAGGGCCACCCCCAGCTCTGCTGTGGGCCAGGACCCCTCCCCATCCATCCAGGGGGATAGAGGGGGTGTTGTGGTGGGGACACTGCACCCCAAAAAAGGGCTGTAGACCACTGGGGATCAGCGTGGTGCCATGGTGGGCACCCTGTTTTTGGGATATCGAAGGGACTGTGCCACGATGGGGGGCTCCATGATCCCCCAGTACGTGGGTTAGGCCTCCCTCCCATAACCACTTCACCCTTTTCCTTTTGGAGAGCACCTGCTAGTGGGGTGTCCATGTGCCTGGGGGCTACCTGCTGGGCTATGTCCCCCCCCCATCTGCAGCTCAGGGAACCCCACCATGACCCGTCCTTCCCCATTACAGAGAACACCCTGCCTGTAACAGCGGCGTCCACATATCCGTGCCACACGGTGCTGCCTGGGGGCTGGCGTGACCCCCCCGGCATGGCACGGCAGCCCCCCATGACCCCCTTTTCCCCCTCCCTTTGCAGGGGACCGGCTGCGGCAGACGGAGAACCGGGCGACGCGCTGCAAGGTGGAGCGGCTGCAGCTGCTGCTGCAGCAGAAGCGGCTGCGGCGGAAGGCGCGGCGGGACGCGAGGGCTCCGTACCACTGGGTGCCCAACCGCAAGGCCGGGCGCACCAACAGCAACAGCAGCGTCTCCAGCGAGGGCAGCCTGGACCTGGACTTCGAGGACTCGGTCTGGAAGCCGGAGGTCAAGGCCGAGATGAAATCCGAGTTTGTCGTAGCATAGAGAGCCAGGGCCCCGGGGGACTGTGCTGGGGGGTCCCACTCGCCGGCCCCGCTTTGGGGAGGCAGCGCCGGCGTCGCGGGCCGGGGCTCCTCGAGGTTTGCGGTCTCCTGCGACCAGACCTGCGTGTTGGGGGGAGCCCCCCATCCCCCCCTGCTCGGTTGGGTTTGGGGCGATGAGGGTGGGCCGGTAGGAGCCGCCCCCTCCTTGTAGCCTCCCCAGCCGGGGGGTCCTGGCACCCACAGGGGGGCCCTGGGGCGTATCGAAGCTGCTGCTTTGCTGTGAAGAGGGGCACAGCCGGGTGGGCTCCACCCCACCCCGGCGCAGGCAGGACGAGATGAAGTCTCTCTCGGAGGTGCTGGAGCCCCCCCCGATTTGGGGGCCGTTTGTTTTCCTTCCCTTCTATATGTAGCATTGCTCGGCTGTGGGGCTGGGCCCCCCCCCGGGGGGGGACACGGGTGCCTGGGCCCCCCCGGCGGAGACGGGGGGGGGGGGGGGGGGGGGGGGGGGGCTTTGTTTTTTGCGGGGTGTTAATTTTGTTTGGGGAGGGAGAAGCCAACGCGCCTTCCCTCCGCGGCCGAGCCCAACTTCCGAGTCCCTGGACTCCTTCCCACCCGCCGCTTGGGTGGTTGGATTTTTTTTTTCTTTTTTAACTTAAAAAAAAAAAAAAAAAAAAAAAAAAGAAAAAAAAACCCTGAATAAATAACCCCAAACTTGGTCCCGGCTGCAGGGCCGGTATTTATAGACATTAATGACCCGACTGAGCCAATACTGACATAGTCTTCATAGGCCGTAGGATCCTTTTTCTCGTCCGACTTGGATTTTTTTCCGTCAGGATCTGTGCAAATAGAGCCCCCATGTGATGTGTTTTTTGTCTGTAAAAGTCTTTTTTTTTTTTTTTTTTTGTGTGTGTGTGTTTTTTGGGGAAGGGGGGGGGGGGGGGAAGAGCAAGGCTTTTTCGGTCTTTAATATTTTATTTTTTATTTTTGAAATAAATTTGGGCAGTCTGGATGCAATCGTGTCTGGTGTCGGTGTGGAGAGACAGAAGCTGCTTGGGGCACTTCATCAGTGTCAGAGTGCCCTGTACCTGTGCACTTATATCTGCTCAGCACTCCTCACACTTGTGTGTACCTGCAGGAGGAAGGAGGGGAGCGATGCCCCCTCCTCTCCCTGGCGGGGGAACAGGTCTGGGGTCTCCTTGAAGTGTTTTCAGCACTCTCAGGGTGGCAGACCCCAACCTCTGGGTGCTCATCTGACTCGGTGCTCCCAGTCTCATCCCACTGGCCACTGCCTGGAGGAGCTGGGCCGGTTGCACCAGCCGGGCTGGCCGTGAGTGCCAGCTCCCCGCCAGCTCCCTCCCTCCCTCCTGCGTCACAGCGGGGTGGTTGCGGGCCGGGGCGGGGCGTTGGTGGCCGTGAATGTGGCTGTGCCTCAGTTTCCCCACCTGCATTTGCCCTGGGGAAGGTGATGGGATGGGGTGACCCTGGGGATGTGTGTTAGCACCATCTCACCCATGCAAACCTCTTCCTGCAGCCACCAGCATCCCCGGGAGGAAGCTGGAGGCTGAGGGGGGCTGGGGGTGTTGGTTGCTGTGGGGGGACACCGTGGGTTGGGACACCCCCAGAGCTGGGCTGTGACACCGACACGGTGACGCTGTCACCTCCAGGCACACCTGAGGCAGGGTGAAACCAGACTGGGCGCTGAGCTGTTATGTGGGGAGGGGCAGGAGTGGCTGCCCATGTCCCAGCCGTGTCCCCACACCCCGGCCTTGGGGACAGAGAACAATCCAGAGCTCCATGGGACCCTCAGCACCTCACGGGTAGGGTGGGAAGTGAGTGGCTCTTCCCTTGGGGAACACCCCTGGGCCCAGTGTGGGCTGGGGGGGGCCTGGCTGGACCCTGAACTCCCAGCCCAGCGCTGGAGGAAGCCGGGAGGGAACGGAAGCAGCTCAGGTTCCTGCGGTGACTTGTGCTGCACCGGGCACCCCGCGCCCCGCTTTGACGTCATTTCGGGTAGAGCAGACCTCGGGCTGCCCCCCCTACAGCCCCTGCCCCCCCACGCTCCCCCAGCCCGTGCCAAATTTGGCAACGAGAAGAGCCGTGACCGCAGCAGGAGCAGCGCGGCGGCCTTGTAAGGCAATCGCTGCCGGGAGGGCACGCGGGGGACACGCACACGCGTGTGCGCGCAGGGACGAGCGCCAGCAGCCGCGCACGGGGGGGACACGCAAACAGTCCCGCTGTGCCTGCTCCTCTGGGGAGCCCCCAGTCCATCCTTTGGGGGTCCCAACAGCTGCTGCCTCCCAAGGGCTCAGCTCAGGGTTTGCGGGGTCGGGGGGG